>JALIZH010007105.1:0-54226 GCA_030522465.1 Rhipicephalus appendiculatus
GAGGAACATCTTCTGAGGTCCTCGGCGCTGGCCCCGGCCCGTTGGACAGCACACACCTGTTCTTCGGGCGCATCGCTGAGGAAGGCGGCCTGCTCAGCGAGGCTAAGGAAGGTCCTGGTGTAGTCTTACCCCTTCCTCTTGGCTTATCGTCTTCGTTTCTTTTACTCTCGAAAAGCGCATGGGCCATGTCGGCCTCTTCGTGCTCGCCGCACAGGTAGCCATATGACACGAGTGCGGCGTAGTCCACAGGTGGTGCAGGTGGTAGGGTATGGTGAAATTGCCCGTCTGAAGCTGCCTCAGCTTGACCGCAGAAAGGTTGTGAACATACTGTGCTCTCATCGCTTATTTGGTGTTGAGAGAACTGACAGCACGAAAGCGATTTCGTTTCCTGGAGCGCCCATGCTCCCTTAAACTATTGTTTCGTTGAGTTGCGCGATGTGCAATCCAAAAGAGTTAGCTGCTAGCATTACTTCGTATGACACTCACCCTTGTTGCTATCACATTTCATTAGCTAGACCTTGAGCCAAAACTGTGATTTTTTTAAAAAGCGGAATCCTTTAAGCTGTCGGTAACTTGTGCTGCATCGTACAAAAACTGCCATCAACCTGAACCGACACGCACTCTCTCCGTGAACCAGCCCACGCTCTCTTCAATTTCTTGATAGCGAAGCTGTTTAAAGGAACACTAAAGTGAAAAACGATTTTTTACGTATTAGTACAGTACAATTCCACTATCCCGAAAACGCCACTCTTACCGCGAGACGACGCTTAGTAAGCGAACAAACATGCGAAAAGAATATGCGGGTGGAGACGCCACCTTGAGATTCCCGCACCAAACACCGTGTCGTAATAGAATTTGGCGGCGTCTACTAGGTACTACATAGTTTCTCATCAGTTAAAAATGAAGTACATTGTCATCTGTGGACGCCATACGGCCTAACATACGAAGTTTCAGAAATTTTCATCGAGCCAATTGTCGCAAAAATACGAAAAGTATATTTTGAAATCAGTGACGTTACGTGCGCGGATCTGTGCGCGAAGTTTAAAAATGAAACTGCAACCTTCATTTTCTCTCTAATAATCAACTTACGACGGGGAACTCACGAGATTAGAATTCTCAGAATACAGTTCATCAATCTAAACCTAGTCATTGTTCCACTCTCGTGTCCCTTTAAGGTATTGGTAACCTGTGATCCAGCATGCGAAACTCCTCCGGTGGGTATACGTCACAAAAAATGATCAAGCCCCACTACCGTGCGAAGCGGGCGCCAGCTTCAAACCGCAACAAACGCGTCAAAAAGAGGGAGAAGATTAAACACATAGAAAGAATGATACAGCAAACAGAGAGCAAGAAAGAGAGAGAGAGAGAAAAAAAAGTGATCATGACAAAGAGAAAGTATAACAAATGAAAATAAAAGAGAAAAGATCAAACGAAAGAAAGACACAAAGAGAATGAAACAGAGAAAAGGTGGGAAGAAAGAGAACGAAATATTCGAACAGTGAGGAAGAGAAACAGATTGGGTGAGAAGGAATCAAAAAGAAACTTTCAATAAAGCGATACGAGAAACAGCGTGAAAGAGGTAGAGAGGAAAAAAAGAAAGAGAACAATAAAGACAAAGAAGGAAAGCTGCCCACCTCTGCTCTTCCTTCACGCTTGGAACCATTTGTGAGGTCGCCTTTTTCGGAGTGTTGCTTGTTGGGCAAGTTGGTACATGCTTAAATTCGACAAAAGCCACTAAAACGTCGAAAAAGGAAGAAAACTGAGAGGCAGAAGCAGAGACAGTGAACACAGAGGTGGCTACTAACAACTGACGTTTATTTCGAAAAACTAGGCTGATTCTGCCTCTCAGTTTTCTTCCTTTTTCGACATTTTAGTGGCTTTCGTCGAATTTACGCCTTTTCCGGAGTTGCACTTAGGGACAGGGGCGGAGCCACATTTGCTTTTTTTTGTATGTTTCCTGGCGCCATTTCCGTTTCTCTTTTTTTTTCTGTATTTTTTTCCCCGCGGAGCAGCTGCATGTTTGTGAAGTCATTCTCCATGCTTTCTTCTTTTGTTTTCTTTTTTCTCGCGCGGGTAGGGACAACACTGTACCAAACGTGGACTGGCGTGACTCGACAGCGCCGACGAGCCTACACGGGTGCACTACATCACAGGTTTGATCACAACTTAGTCTGAGGTGCCGCTGCATGGTCACTTTTATTTGCGATTTGACGAACTTATGAGCCAAACTAGACCCGTCTCTGCCCTGACTGCGATGACATGTGTCTGAGTGACACCGGTATGGTGTGAAAGCAAGCTCAGGGCAGGCAGAAGTTCGAGCCATCAAGGTAAAAGCTAGTTATGACGGCGGATACGCAGGTCGTTGGAGGTGCACATAATATTTCCAAGCATCTTGTCCTCATTACGAACATAATTAAGCCTTTTGTGTTCTTGAAGAACCTGTCTTGGAAACTGCACGCGCTAGAGCGTTCGCCAGATGTCAACTGAGTTCAGTGACGAACTCTGGAATGAAACCAGCTGTCACTCGTACGCTAATTCACATGCTCTGGCATGTAAATGAACGTACGAATTGCACGGGGTATGAATTCACAGGGTTCTCAACGCACGACCAAAGAGGAATGGAGCTGTGTGCTAAGGACCTAGAACTTCCGCGTATATTCAGGACCGACCAGAGGGCCCGCGACGCGGTGTCAGGTTGAGGCTCGGCCTACACGTCCCGACTCTGCCGCATGGACTGCTCCACCGCATGGA
The DNA here is from genome assembly GCA_030522465.1 of Rhipicephalus appendiculatus. Classification (NCBI taxonomy): domain Eukaryota; kingdom Metazoa; phylum Arthropoda; class Arachnida; order Ixodida; family Ixodidae; genus Rhipicephalus; species Rhipicephalus appendiculatus. Next base: position 2,752 of record JALIZH010007105.1, read on the forward strand.
GCGATATAGCTTTCCTCGGGATTTAAATAAAGTTCTTTGTCTACACGACGAGTTAGCTGGGTGACTGCAGCATTAGTAATGCGCGCTGGAGAAGTCAGTAATTCAAATCGAATACGTCCAATGTAGACCGGCATCCTGGATAAAGTGTCGGCTGTCGTACCAGTACCAGGCATTACTCGGTTGTTTTGATATAAAACACGTACTAGAACGGTGGCTGGAAGGCTAGTCGTATGTCGTGTCCATTCTTTATCCGTGCGTCACAGGCACACGCAGAATAAATCGAGCAATGTTCCAGGAAGAAACGAAACAAAGCCTGTATCATTCCCGTGTATCATTTTGTTGCCACCGTCAAACAGCTGTCACCACGATGGCTCGAACTTACGCTGCGTGCCATTGAGCTTGCTTTCACACCATAGCGATGTCGCGCAGACACTTCATCACGATGAGGGCAGAGACGGATCTAGTTCGGCTCGGAAGTTAGCCAAATCGCAATTAAAAGTGACCATGCAGCCGCACCTCAGACTAAGTCGTGATCAAACCTGCGATCAAATGCGCCCATGTGTGCCCGTTGGCGCTGTAGAGTTCACGCCAGCCTACGCTACGAGCAGTGTTGTCCCTACCCGCGTGAGAAAAAAGAAAACAAAAGAAGAAAGCAATCAGAATGACTTCAGAAACAAGTAGCCGCCCGGCGCAGAAAAAAAAGATAAAGAAAACAAAACCGAAAGGGAAATGGCGTCACGAAACAGCCAACAACAAAGAGTCACAGTTTCACCGCAAGGGTGAAGCAATGAATGCGATAGCAACAAATTGTAATGTTATACGAAGTGAGGCTGGCAGCTAAGTCTTTTGGATCCGATCTCACGCAACTCTAGAAAACGCTTGTTTAAGAGCATTCTCTTCGCGTTGAGAGCGCAGCACGTAGAAGGGTACACCGGCCGCCCGCTGTCGGCTGCCGAGATGGGGAGATAACGCGCGCGTCCGCGACGACCGCGGTCGTAAAATCGAAGGTCGCTCGAGGGACCCCCCCCCCCCTCGCATCTTTTCACACTCGCGAACGACGGGCGGGGCCGGTTGAACAGTTGGGGGGGGATCTTATCGCATGCGCCTCGGAGCGACGGAGATGCCGGCTCGTTTGATTGCCGCTTCAGCCGCGTTCACCGCTCCCGCTCGCCCGCTATTACCCGCTGGTTGAACGTACGATGCGCAGGGGCTTCTTATCAATTTGGACTTCATAAGCGACATGACGGCGACGGCGACGGCAAAAACCCGTCGAGACTGTCCATATAATTGCTATCGCAATAACAAACGTGGACCCAACCCTGTCCTTTAGTGCACCTCAGGAAAGGGAGACCCCTATTAGTGCGGAGCTGGCATATTTTTTTCGTTTTCTTCGATTATTTACCCGAGTCAAGAAATCCAATAAATGAAAGCGTAGACAACGTTTGTAATGGAAGCGCTCAGTTCTACGGATATAAAAGGCAAGGGCAGCCTTCGTGTGCCGCGAAAAATTAGCAGTGGCTTAGCTCGGCTATGCCAGGACATACGTAGCGTGAGCTACGAATCGACGTACGTACGGACGGACGGACGGACTGACGGACGGACGGACGGACGGACAGGCAGGCAGGCAGGCAGGCAGGCAGGCAGACAGACAGACAGACAGACAGACAGACAGACAGACAGATGGACGGACGGACGGACGGACTGGTGAGGGAACTCACGCGAGTCAAGCGCCAGCACAGTGACACGTCACTCCAGTAGCTTCCAGGCCTACTCCTGTGCGCCAGCTCTGAGGCATGAGACGTCGGTGCTCCGCGGGCATGCGCAGCACGGCTCTCGATAAGCCACGCGAAACTCCTCCAACCTCCATAATGGCTTACAGCGCACGCTGACACAAGGACGAAGTAGACACACGAATACAAGCGCTTGTCTTGCTATCCGTCGGTGCGTGGATGCTCATTGTGTTTCTAGGGATCGTTATTGTTACACTATCTTGAATGTGCAATTTTAAAACGGCATATATTCTCCCTCCTATGCTGTTTTTTGGCTGAAAGTCAACGCAAACCTTTAGAAAAAATTCTTCCTTAAGCAGGTAATCTTACTCAGAGGCTTTGAGAGTTGAGAAAGCTCTGATAGTGAGAACGACCGTAAGAAGCTGGAGCTATATTTATATCAGAAATTCTTCAGAGTGGGGATGCGAATCATAGCTTTTCCCGGCGCCTTTGATGTTAGCGTTCCTAACGTCTTGCCCTTAATGAGAAAGTGACTGGTGCACAACTACAATGCAAGCAAAGCAAATCGATGGGCTCATTCAACTAACGCATGCTAGGTGATGGCCATGGCCATGACACTTCACTATCTGGAGCCTTCACTTCCGAACGTCTTTGTGCACCAACTAGGGACGCGCATGAAGATGTGAAATTGTTATAGTACCTGCAGTGGCTCTAACCTGATAGAATAGTACAAAATGGCTTAAGAACACTTAATTCGGTAATGACATATTCGCTGCAAAGCTGCGGTCGTACTAATTTTCAATGTCTTCAGTAATGGCGGCATATGAACGCATAGTACTATTTTTCAACAGCTGTACGGGCAAATATTGCGTTGCACGCAAAACCTTTTCGGATAGGAACAGGCATCAATTAAACCATTGGAAGCAATGGACCTTTCCAGAAATTCCCGCGCGCCACCTACGGCGGCCGCAATGCGTTATGGGAAGCCGGAGCGCCGGCGGAGTGTCGTCTGCTCACGGAAGCGTTGGCTCACCTCGTTTCCAGCGCGCGGGCGTACTGGCGCGTCGTTGCAGTAATGTCGCGCGTGATAACCCTGCTTCAATTCGCACTCACAGAAGAGGCACAACCCAGAGCAACATAGATAATAGCCAGCAAACAGTAAGTATCCTTGCTTAATGACCCGGGAAAATGCCCATTGAATTGAAAACTTCATACGGCTTTCGCGGTGAGTGCCCTGCGCTTCGTTGATCGTGTTTCCAAGTAGCGGAAGCTTTCCTCGTTTGTTTTATTCTCAGCGTGACCGTACAGCGTCATTATTAGTATTTTGTGTTGGGCACTATCGCTCGTGATATGCTTCCGCGCGATACGCAGGACCACGGCTCTTCGCGCATGATAATCAATGTCAAGATCGCACCCTTATAAATGGGTTCGAGCCCAACTGCGCTGTGTAGATTGGAATACTAATTGCCTTTTTCAAATACTGCGCGTTAAAAACTCTGCGCTTGGGATACTGAGAGTAGTAAAAAGCAGCTACTGACACGACCATAGAGCGCACATCAAGCGAGCGTGGGCGGGTGCGGAGATTGCGTAATCAAGGCGCAATGTCGCGCTACATCAATTAAGCGAGAATATTTTGCACGTTTGAATTCCCTGTATTTGTTTTCAAACAACGTAAAACATGCTGTCTCTGTGTCGTGTCTGACCGTGAGTTGTAAATTGACTCAAACATTTTGGACCTGATTGCGCAAAAGGTCGTGACTCTCGAGTTAATGGGAAGGAATGTATAACACAATGAGCGTTCGTGCGCATAATTTACACAATATTTCATTTTACTGTTTGAGCTCCCTTGTTTCATTACAGCCTATGATTATGCTAATTTAGTGATTTGTCGTTTGGATGCAGATGCCCCTCGGCTGCCGAAAACATACAGCTGTTCCTGTCACCTTTGCCAAAAGGGCCATGGACAGACAAACAGGACTTGTCACAGGCGTAATCCAGAAGGGAAAATTCTGCAGCATGATCATTCTCACGGTGCTAATAAGCAGTCAGAATCTGGGTACAGAATGTTTAAGGCAGAAAAAAGTTCATGAAGTAATGCTGCGCAAGACTGTTAATGGTGAGACTGTGGTTTTAAAAGCAATGGTGGAAGCCTCATTCAGAGTGGGAAAGGTATACAAGGCCGCAGCAGCACTTACATCAGCTGGCAATGTGAAATGAGCTGGCTGCGAATCTCAATTTTGTATCGATAATAATTAAACTACAAATAGCACTCTTTGCCTTGACACAGGGAACCGAAAAATGAGGTGCGCGAAGCCAGTATAGGTGAGGCCTCCAGGTTTATGGTGAATAACAAGCAGATCCGCAGATCCGCTTGAACATAACCAAGCAGTAACTAGCGAAATAAACACTACGTAAGAGTGCAATAAAACGCTCGTAGGGTTCCTTATGCATTCGCCCAAGACGACTTGAAGGCGAACGCCGTCTTCTCATTTATCTTCAGTCCATGTATCGGTCCTTCCCGCCCCCCCTCCGAAAGTTTTGTGCACCTAACGTGGTTTCGCACTGCTTCTATGACCGGAGGCATTCCAAACTTTCAGCACCCTACCTGGTTTTGCTCGGCCTCCGTGATCGCTGGGCCGATCACAGAGGCTGTGCAAAGCGACTATGTCATGTGATGACATCATGATGACCTCACACATTCTGGTGACGTCATGACGACGTCATATGGTGACGCCATCACGTGATGATTTTTGCATCACTCTTGTTGACGCCGACGGTCAAATTTTTGTTTTTAGGTGAATGAAAACCTTAGATGCCTCATCAAACGTGAAATTCGACTGCTGGCGTCCCGCGTCGGAGGCGTCGAGTGATGTGAAAATTCGTCATCACGTGATGTCGGCACCATATATGACGTCAAAGATAGCCAAAAATTGTGACGTCATTAAGACGTCACGTTATCGCGTCATCGCATGACATCCTAGCTTGGTCAAAGGTGGTGTGATCACGGAGGCAAGGCAAAAGCAGATGCGGTGCTTCCGATCTTGGAAGCAATCGAAAACCGCGTTAGGTGCAGCAAGCTTTCGAAGGGTGGTGGGAATGGTGGCGGGCGTCGGCAGGGGGGTGAAAAAGGGGCACTTGTCCCCCCTCTAGCCACACCAGCACTTGCCCACACCCAAGCTACACCACTGCTCTCCCCCTACCCCAGCCGCGGTTCACGACGGGTTTGCACCCAAAACAAAATCCTGCTGACACTTCTGGACTGGCGGGATTGGTACATCGACTCAGAAGAAGAAGACGGCTTTCGCCTTCGAGTCGTCTTAGGTGAATGCATAGGGGACCCTGTGAGTTCTCAATGAGGCTGTTGTGAGTGAAGTGCGCGAGTGTGGTGCAGTTTCACTTTGGAGCGGCAAAAACAATCAGGACGGCGTAGATCGGGCTACCTGCGCGAGCGCGCCGACACTGGAGCAAGAAAAAAGAAGAAAAAGTACTCAAGAAAAAAGACAGAACCGAAAGCCACTGCGGGAAGAAATAGAAGAAGAAGAAGAGTCGTGCGGGCTGTTCGAGGTGCGCGGCTAGGGCGTGGGCTGCGAGCTCGTCGGGTACGTGTGCCCGAGCTTCCCCAAGGCGTCCACCTAGCTGACGAAGGCCTTCACGGGGGGCCTGGCGACTGTTCCACCACAGTGGCTATTGCCGAGGCCCAGGCAAAGCGTGGTCCTGGTGCTGGGCGGAGAACAGCGCCGAAGATGACGGCGTCCACCGGGAGCGGGAGCGAGCCGTCGGGCTAAGGGCCCGAGTTCACCGACTCCCACCGCTACGTCTTCTTCACCCGACGGTTGAGGTGCACCATCCTCTGGTGAGACGTATCCATCTTCATGTGAATCAGGACTCTCCTGACTACTCTAGTGCACAGACTCGTAGGGCTCGTCATAGGTTTCCCCTTGTTAAGAACTGAATTTACTTTCAGTCTGACTGAAGCTTGTTAGCTCAGCTTTCTTTGATTTTTTGTGTTCCCGTGTCGTTTTCGTTCCGTGTGTACAAATATATTTTCGTCTCTGTGAAAATCAAACGCTCACCTCCTTCTCTTTTCCTATACTAGTATTTCATAGCTATTCCGACTAGTTTTATTAACCGAACCTGTCACAGAGGCATCTAAGGCTTTCGCCTTAATAAATTCGCGTAGTTACACGGCATGCTTCAAGTGTAGAATACCAGCCCCATAATCACAGTGAATGAGAACACACGCATCTTAACAAAGGTCTAACTTAATTAGCTGCAGCATCACAAAAATTCAAGTCCTGAAGTATCACCGCGCAATGAAACAAAACATCCGGTGAGAGCAGGTTTGTGCGCCGCTTTCCTTCTTCGGCATGTTCAGTGATGATTCTGGCTATTTGGGACGAACAACACAGTCTAGTTTGCGTGCATAAAAGTCGAAGCGCTCAGAATTCGCCATTTATTCGCAACAGCAGCACCTTACAACATCCAAAACCATTCACGGCGCGCAACGAAAGCAGGCGAAAGCGGGAAAGCGTCTGCTCTGCCCGCCCGGCGCTCCACTCTCTCATAATGCCCCAGCGCCGATCCACCAGGGGAAGGCGCGGCGCTGCGATTTCTGGAAAGGTCCATTGTCAGTGACTCCGACTACTTCTGTATCCATGCAGATGCTCATTACGTGAGTTTGCAAGACAACAAGCTGGCTGTGGACGCTGTGCAGTGATTGAGCGACACTGTGGCGGTGGAAACCCGTACGTGTACAGACAAGATATAGAGGCAATGAAAAAAAGTCCACGCAGACAGGGAAGCGTAGCGCCGCTGCGGGTAGGGATCAGAAAGTGACGTTGCCATCATTAATCATTACCCTGGAAGCTCCCCCATGGGATAGCGCGAAAAGCTTCATGGCAGGCGATGCGTGTCTTATAGCGCCTATGGTTGCGGTGGAAGAGGTCGCGGAAGAGAAGAATACGCTATGTTCATGTCTGAAAAAAAGAAGAGAGGATGGAAGAAACAGTAAGTAAACAGAGTACAGTGTATCGTTATCTGACAAAGCCTAGAAGTGAACCCGGTGGAGGTCCCTCATTCGTTGTTCAATGCGCTCTACACAGCAAACGGGTTTGAGCCTTTTTGGGAGTTTTGAGCCCGGCTCTTGCATCCTAAAGGTACTACGCAAAATCCCCCTACCAAAGGAGGTTTTAGGGGGGGTACGCAGGGCAAGATGGCGGTGCCTGTTGAAGCGACAGCCGTCCACTTCGAATTTTCATAGCCGTCGGCCTGCATTATTAAGCTCATTCATCCCCAAATAATGCTGGTATTTGATTTAGATTTGAGTAATGAGGCTTCGCTAAGCGTATACTGCCGATAAAACAGCTCTGTTTTCGAGATACACAGTCGATTTGCGGTGCAGAAGGCTTAACAAGGTTTGTTTACAAAGTAAACGGAGTCAAAAAAAGGGAATTTAGGAGGTAATTTTGGTGTTTTTTTAACTCATTTCAGGGGCTTGAACGGAGATCATTGGAAGTTTTTTCTGCTTCTTTAGAGAGCTTTTAAAACGCCCCTTTATACGCGGACCGAGAAAAAAAAAGGTATTTCAGGCACTATACTAGCGTTGCAGAGACATTTCTTGCAACTATTCATCGCTACGACATATTAGTAAAATGGACATTGATGTATTCATGCACAAATATGACATACGTATACAAGCACGCACGACACAGGAATCGAACTCGCGACCACACGCACTGAAAGCAAACATCATATCCATTACACCACAGCGCCACCACCAGCTTGCGTAGTTTTTCACGGGGGTATATATCTACAAAGCGGCTACTAACCCGTCGGCGACACCTCAGACTTTTGTTCTCGTAGCATCGGCAAGTGTTCGCGCTTTCGCAAGGCCGGTCCATAAACTCAGGGGCGTCACGAAGGCCATGGTAAACACCTTCAGCTTCGAACTATTCGGTTCGTCGTGTCGTGCTGCTATAAAAATTGTAAACGTGTACGTGCCCTCTTGAGTACTTCGACACTGTTTCACTCGCCCGAAATTCGTGGATACCAGCGTAACAAAAGGTATCCTCAGATGGCCGAACATATGTGCATTCCATGGGCGTATGATGTGGAGCTATTTTCGTTTCTGCCGCGAGCTGCACGCGTCCCATGGCAGGGGCGTGTTTTGAGATGTACGAGACCACCTGTGTTTCCATTGATGGGGTCTGTGCCTTCCGCCGCACGGAAGCCCTCAGAGACGAGGACGAAACACTGAGCAACACATCTTTATCATTTCAAAACTCTGCCGCGACTGACAGTCAGCGGCCCCTAAGCGCGAGCCGCGAGCGTGCCTGTGTCCATCGTTCTCGTCATACACCGGCGCGCTCACCGCTACGACTCCTATAGCATATAACAGTTACTCACGCAGATGCCCACAAGCGTGCGCAGGGTGCCTCTTCAGGTGGAAGGGGGCGAGGGGACGAAGGCTCGTCGCTGCGCCCACCCTCCCTATTAAGTCAATGCACGGGGGGGCAGATTCCCCCCCCCCCTTGTGTGCACGCCTATGCAGATGCCCGAGTTACAAGGACATTGTAACGCGCCTACACTACGTGCATTTATTGCGCGCGTGCTCTCGCGAGCCAAACGCAGGTGCAACAGCGCCTTCAGAGTAGCTGAACGATAATCTACATCCACAATTAGCACTTATTCGGAACTCGCACTTTCGCGGGCACACAGTGATTCTCTAACTAAAATTCAGTATTAAGTCGCTTTCACACTCGGGGACTACCTACAATCTTACTACCTACAATCTTACTAATTAACCTTCATTGTTAAACATCACACAAATGCATTAAAGCGAATGCGTAAGCATGCCCCAATGTTAAGTACAACCACCACAAATCAGCGGTGACAGGTCTCCCGTTAAATAAAAAAGTTAATGCACATGCACTTCGCCCTTGTGAAAGTCCATGTGTATGCGGCACTCCTCTTGCACAGATGAGTGGCAAGAATAAAAAAATGTAGCATTGCCGTCTTCAACGAAACAGTTGTGATAAGAATGATAAAAAAAAACAGAGTTCGAAATATTTTATTGGAATCAAAACAGTAGCAGTTCTCATGTCAGTGTAAGCATATATATATTTCCATATTCTTGCACAGAACCTACACCCAATACAAAACACTAAGAACATATACAGTACAGCCCAAGCACTATATATAATTCACAACAGTAAAGCACATGAAAGTAGTGTGGCAAATTTCATCATAATGCACACTGACGTGTGCACTTCACAGTGCTAGTATGTAAACACAATCCAGAGAAATGGGATCTACAAGGAACTTGGTGTCAGCCTGCACATGAAGGCAACTAAGCTAGTACATTAAGGCTAGCATTACTTTTAAGAAATATGCAACCATGCAGGGAGGCATGTTGTAGATTTTAATTGAATTAGTTTGCCCTATGGCATCAAAACATGTCACACATCATCATACAGTTCTGTTTTCTGCAGAAAAGTCCAAAATAGACCTGTGGTGTTGATTGTAGATCCACTTACCACAATTTGTAAAGGCATTCAGCCATGCCAGCAAAATGACAACATTGCATTCATGTATGGCTGGCTGCACATACTTACTCACAAATATCTGAAAATGAATGCAGTTTTCCAGAAATATACTTGGGAATTTGTCGCCATTATCACACAACTGCAATATACCAATACTTCTATTATACATAATTACTACAGCTATGTTTACAATATTCCCATGCCAGCCACTGTCATCTGCAACCTAAAATGTTCTTCATCTTTAATTCCTCACTTCATGGCTTGCGCATAATTACTGCATTGAAAGTTAATACCACTACCATGGCTGCAAAGTCAACTTGAAATTAGGCAATCACATGCCTAAAATTAAAAATTTCCTACAAGTAGTGGCTGGTGGCCTTGGCATATTGGATCCTAGGGCTTGCTATGCCATGTGGTTGAATAGAATTTGACCACGAATCTGTAGAGCCTGTAAAGCAGTCAGGAATTGAGTTCATAGTTAAAGAGTGAAAACAAAACAGCAACACACATAGAAATAGAAATGAAGGGAACAGGACAACGCAGTACTAGCAACTGAAATTTAACACGTGTATGGCACTTTTAGTCACGTTCATACTTATGCTGTGAGTGCATGGTTCTTTATTTTTGTAATTTTTTCGCACTAAGTGTGTATATCTTTCTGTGGTTTGCATTACATTTCAGGTCCTTGTTAGTGTAGAGTGAGACACAGGGGAGTGTTCCCACAATACAGTGTCTTGTACACAAACAAGTGCGTGAGCAACTCTTGCAGCTTTGCCAGAAATGTCTTCCTGAAAATAATAGAAAAGAAGTCCATTAAGCTTTTCATATCCAGAAATATGAATGTCTTGGCAAAGACTCACACTTGACTATACTACTGCAGACCTTTAAAACAGAACACAAAACAAATGCAATAGTGAGATGCTGCTAAGTAGTTTCTTGCGAACTTTTCACTTAAAGTACAGAGGGCAAAAAGTACACAACTGTAATGAAATGCGAAAGAGCACAAGAAGTGTACTTTTGTCCTGTGTATCATCATTCGAGTAGTTTTAGCTGTCAGTGAAGTTAGCATTGTAGTGTAAAGGGGTGCAAATTTTAGTATGATTAACCTTGGAGTTAAACGCATTTCAACGGAGGCGTGACTGCTTGAGGCCCACGTACTTAGCTTTAGGCGCGTGTTAAAGAGCCCCATGCGGTCTATTTTTCCGAAGCCCTCCACTACGGCGCCTCTCATAATCGTGTGGTGGCTTTGGGATGTTACGCACCAACATTTATTATCACTTACAACACATGGAACACTAGCTTCTTCATCAACCCCACAGCTGTTCTGTTGTTCTGTTTAGGACTGAAGATTGGGCGACTTGGTATTGATTCATGGCAAAATTAAACAGTGCACTTGTAATGACGACAATAGAAGACGTGGACAAAGTACCAGCCTGTTTACCTTGTCAGAAATTGTGTCAACAGTCAGAATACTGTGTGCTGATCATAAACACTATGGCAACAAAAAGTAAAACAAAATAACCAGAGGGAAGGAACAAGGTGATTCAACAACGATGTTCAACGGATTCAACTGACTTATATAAATGTGATTAAATTAGCCTAGCACAAGTGACACATCTCCTAAATTCCATAAATATGCGCATGTAACCTTGGCAAGCTATAGTGCTGATATGCGACTAATGAAGTGACCATACCATAAAATGCATGTGCTTCAGCAAACACACTGTAACTAAGCACATGTCATACACATCATATGGCCATCATAATGTATCATTAACGTGACTTATTCTTTCTAGCTAAATGTATACAAGCTCATGATGTCAATGCGCCTTGATATGCAATTTAACTTTTTGTGTTTGAGACGGACAAAGTGCACAATGCAAAATTGTCGTCAAAAAGTATTTTTACTTACTCATAATATGCGCATGAGAACAGAATAAATAGAAAACAAATCTGGCCTTAATGCATGTGTTACCACATGACAGCGTGATAACAGCTGTCTTTTTTTTTGTTGCTTAAGTGTATACTCCCTGGAAGCACTGCTTCATTCATGCTTTATCGCAAGCAAGGAAATTATGTCGTACAAACATTCAGTTTTAAGGCGCACTCGCTTGAATTGGCTGGCCATGCCAAGCGGTCAGCCAATTCGAAACACGTATCACACATCGTTCTTATGTGAGCTTAATGACCTTTCTTTTTTCGCTTTTCATTGCACTTTTGACGCGACGCAATGTGCAGAAGAGCAACTACTGCTGCCCAAGCGACAAGGTCGCGCAAACAGAGGAAACATAAGTATTACGTACCATTTGTGTTCCTGAATGTGCCGCGAACGCGGCGCGCCCATCAGCTGCTGCTCACTTGAGTCACCTGGCCATTGCCACACCATTGCACACGCAGTGCATGTTGCACTGTCGTCAAACCACACATTTCACGTCCCGCGACGAGAACACAGTAAGGCTGCCGGCATGAAAATGTGCACACATGATCGACGCATAGCAGGGTAGTTGAAAGGCGTCCTTCACAAAACCGACGTTAACCCATGACGGCTTCGCTTCGCTATCACTCACGCACGCCGCTGGGGCCAGCCTGCGGTAGCATCCGCTGTCATTTCGGAACTTCTCGCGTTTCTCGCCACTCTCTTGCGTTTCTTTCTTTTTGCTTTCTTCTTTCCCCTCCGCGCGCGCATGCGTGCGATGGTTGTTCCGCTCTTATCGCCGCCGTTCGAAGGTCAAAGGCGCTTCGTCCCTGTCAGAGCAGCCGCTTGAGGAGAGTCGCGTTTTTTCTTTCGTTTCTCTTTTTTCTTTTTTTTTCGCCGGGTTCTTTCGACACCGGATCTTATTCCGTGCGTTGAGGCACACCGCCTGTGCCCAATTCGTCATCCAAAAGGGTATACTGACTGTGCATGCGGTGCCGATAGGCCACATCGAGGGTGTACACGCTCCTACTTTTAGTTTAACTTCCATTTGATGGTAAAACAACATAAGCGAAGTCATTCTGTGGTCGAAATGCATCGCGAACCCGAGCCCAGCGGTAGTGTGCATTCCGTACAACAATGTGCATCAGTCGACGAGACGAAGAAATCGTTGATTAGCACGTTCATGAATTTATTAAGCACTTTGAGAAACACTTCTTTCGCCCGCGCAGTTGCATACATGCACGCCAGCAGTGAAGGCACTATATATGTTCGGATAAAATAAAGGAAGATATGCCCGAGAAAGTGAAATAGGAGTTTTGTGTCCTCGAACTCCATTTGACAAAATGGCGTCAGATCGTGAATTTACCTCCTTTCTTCCACGTTTTATCCCCATAATTTATCATGGAAGTAAAATTGAGGACGCAGAACTTTATTACACCGATCTTAATACTCCCTAAGGGAGTACGGTCCCAAGTGAAGGTAGTATTAAGCCCTTAAAACGCCCAATTCGGCTAGTTTGTGTTTACAGTGTAATCTGTTCGCCACGGATGTTCCGGAAGAAAGCCTCGCCACGGATGTTCCGGAAGAAAGCCCCCGATCGACCCGAAAGAAAAAAAAAGCTCACGTCACGGAAAAATCCGGCACTTTTCGCCATTGTTGAGCTGAAAGACTGTACAGAAAAAAAATGTAGACTTGGCACGATATATGAATTGTTTACACAACTAGTGCTTAGACTGTGAAACATCATTTTGTATTTTTTTTACTAACCTTTACATATGCTGAGCACCACGAAGCGATGGCTGTGGAGTGTAATTGCGGCGAAGGCTCGTAACATTGTCTACGATGTGGTATTACCGATTTGTTCGCGTTCAAGTGAGAGCCAGAACGATTGTTGGTACTCGCGTGGAGATATTCTTGTTAAGACACTCGCTGAGGCTTATACGTTGCTCCTACTTGAATTTTCATGGTCCTCGCTTGACTCACGCTTTTCGTCTAGATGAAGTAATGTACGACATTACAAAGGATGGTATACTTGAAAATGTAACGTTCATTGCTTTTAGACGATGTGGCGGGGGGGGGGGGGGGTTGCAAGTAGTGTGAGCTGTACTTGAATGTGGTGTGCGTAGCTACAAGCCCGCTTTACCATCAACTTGAAGCTAATGTGGCAGCCCTTGCTTTAACTCTTGGACCCCATACGAATTGGTAGTGATTTGTTATTGTTGGTTGTGCTATAGAGAAGCTTCACCATCGTGAAGTAATATGTGTTATGAAATAAACAGAAGCACCTTTACTAGAAATATGATGCTTCGTGCAGATCTCCAGAGTCATTCATTTTAAATTTTGTGTTGTCTTTTGTACTTCCATAAAGTTCGCTATCATTAGTGCCATATTTGCTAAGCGAGTAACCATTGATAAAATTTTCACAACTACAGCTCACTTAATTAACGATAATATGATGAGCCTAAGGTTCAGCGGTCACACAATGGATTACGACGTAATTTGCCTTTTTGTATATCAACATGAGTGCGTAAGATGTCGTGTTGTACTTAATCTTTTAAAAAAAATAGTCTGAATATATTAAGTGAGTCCTGAAGGAGCTCGTGTTGATGATGGCCTGAATATTAAAAAAAGAAAGAAAATATCCTATTTGGAACTGTTCGCGGACACCGCATAGAGCACGTAGTTTTGCAGAAACGTGCTCAAGGAGGCGGATTCTACGGCATGATTTTGTGAAGACGGCAGCGAATCAGTAGAAGTAGGATAGAAGAAGGTGAAATATAAAAAGTGAACCTAGGCATGGTACGATTTCCACGATGAAGGCCAGTTGGAACATGTGTGTGAATAGCAAGAACGGCAGGCAGATGAATGGATATAAATAAAGATGTCGACTTAAACCAGGAAGAACACTGCCGCCCGTGGATCGACATATTTTTTCGCGATTCAGATCAGGGACACCAGGAACTGAACACACGAAGAGGCGCCATTTCTGAAAAGTATGGTAATAAGGGGAAAAAGGTGGTTTTGGAAGTTGCTTCTGATCTTCGTCGATGATGTAATGATTTATACCGCACCGACACAGATAAAATTGTGACTGTGAAAAAAGAAAGATATCTGAAACTTATGAAACAATATGAACAACTGAAAGAAGAGGAAAATTATCAGCATAAATTCAAAAGCAGCTGCATGAAAATCGGCGGATGGAAGTGACGATTGAAAGAAGTCATTTAACGTGCGCAGCGATCAAATTCTTATGAATACCTGAAGAAACCCAGAAAAAGTACGGGGCACGAGAAAAGAGGCAGACGCAAACACCCTGGCCCTAACAACTGTGACTTTATTGAAGAGAAGCATTCACTCAAGAAACCTCACAAGGCATGTGCCGCAAATCAGTATCACCTACAACGTCACCCGGTGAAGGATAGAGTACACAATCATCTTCCTTGCTGTAATATGCATCTTTCTTCTTTCTTGCCATAATTAGATGATATCAAAAGGGGTTCCTGGGCGACAGGGCGTAAATATTGTTCTTTCACTTCCCTGCAAAGTTGCTGGCCTATGCTCACGTGTGGCTCGTGGAAAGCCTTGTAATCCAGTGTGCACCACTAAACACGAGCGTTGTTTCACTAAATGTGCCACACGTGTTGTGTACAACATTCTGTTGACCTGTGAGAAGGTATACATCGGCCAAACCGGCCGATGTATCAATACTAGGCTGCGTGAGCATTACCTTTCTTTGAAGTGCAATGATGCGGCTAATATTGCGCGTCACTGGCGTGAACGTGGCTGCCACACACTTTTCAGTGTTGTCACTTATCTGGGAAGGAAAAACGTAAAAAAAGAACGTGAAATTGTAGAGGCACACTACATTAGAAAAAGCGGAGATAAATGTATAAGTACACCGTCAATTTGCCTCATTGAAAAGGAATTTAATGTGTTGCGACGATGGCAAGAGAAATGATTGTGTACTCTATCTTTCACCGGGTGACGTTGTAGGTGATACTCATGTGCTGCATATGCGATGTGAGATTTCTTGGATGAATGTTTCCCTTCAATAAAGTCACCGCTGTTAGTTCCAGCGCTGTTTGCGTCTGCCTCTTTTCTCGTGCCCCGTACTTTTGCTGGCTTTCTTCAAGTATTATGAACCATCTGTTCCACTTTTCTACTCTTCTGTTCAAGAATAAATGCGCATCGTAGGAGAGACGCTTCGCTCGTGGCGTAAACGTGTAATAAAATCTGAGCTCTTACTCCAACAAGCTGTCATCGTCTGTCTGTTATGGCGAGCGTTTTTTTTTATAAAATATTTCTGTGCGAAAGAAGAAAGAAAACACTCTTTTGCGTTTTTTTTTACAATGATGAGACATTAAGTTGTCCCTAGAAGCCCAAGAAGTTACTTGATCTGGAATATCAGAATCAGTGGGTCGCAGTTGAGCAGTTATCTTCACGTTGCTTGTATTGACAAGAATGTCACTGCCACTTCGCCCGCCATCTTAGGCTCGCATGGGAGGCAAATCGCGGCTGTAAGATTTAGCGTCCTGTTGTAAAATGTTATTATTTATGAAATGCGAAGCTTTTCTTAGCCAACCAGAGGCACTTTGATCGATCCTATCTGTCTATTTCTCTAACTGCATATGTCTTGGCGTTCTCGTGGCCGTCTCCACAGCTGCCTGGTATATACCAAAATGGGCATACGAGGGCGTTAAAGTATGACGAAGACGACTCGCAGGTCATGGCATAAAAAAGTCACACTTTCTCCGCAAGCGCGAAGCAATGATTGCGATAGCAAGAAATTGGAACGTCACTAGAAGAAAGATATATTCCTAGAGCACCGCTAAAGCACGAAGACGGACTCTGTACAAGAACGCGCAGCTAAACACTGGACAAGCGTGATCTAACAACTGGCACATTTGTTAGCTTTTTGTGTTTCAGCGATGCACTGTAAGTGTCGACAATGCTGAACCCAGCGCTCTTAAATATTTCTGTTTCTTTTAAACAGCAGCGCATGGAGTGACCCCTCTGTGTCTCCTGCCACGCGGTGGCGTCTGACCCAAGGTGTTCGCGGTGTTCTTTTTTATTTCTTTCCACATCACGAGTGGGTACAGAATGGGGCCACTTTTTCGTGGGCGTCTCAAGCGCACTTTTCAAACTGAAAGAAAATGTAAGAGCGTTGCGTGATAGAAAACACGCTAAAGTTCCTCCGTGATCTGCGTTACCGCCAGCGGTAAATTGTGTATATAAATAGCTTCACGTTAATATCCTGGCGCAAGCATGGCTCGTGGTATAGTTGTCTAAGATGGCGCACTGTGTAGTTAGGGGTTGCTGGTTCGGATCCCCGGTGGGGTGCTTTGGCATTTATTTTTCCTTGTGGCTTTTTTATATATATACATACATATACGCATCCGGGACATGACGGCGACGGCAAAAATCTGCTGATAGTGCCCATATATTTGCTATCGCTATAATATCAGTAAAAACGACGACGAAGAAACAGATGATTTCGAAGGTTCGCTGCTTCAGGATAGTGGCGGCAGCGACCAATGCCATTGGAGTGTCTTTCGTGGCGCATCGCTGTGGCCCCTGGGGGAGAGCGGGCTGTTTCCGAGACCACTCCTTTTGTTACAGAATACGATAAGGGGGGAACAACTACTAATACCGATCGATGCACTCAACCATCGACCATCGGTCAAGAAAATAAAATAGGACAGGAGAGAACCTTCGCCTATTGCGTTGTAAGCAAATATAGAATCTGAAGCAGGGACCTTAGATCAGTGCAGCCACTGGAACAGCACTGGTCAGCCATGTTTCGGTGGAAATACTTCCAAATATTTTCCTCTACTTAATATGCCTGAATTTTCGTTGCTATTTTCATTCCTTCTCTCAGTTGTACTCGTAACAACTTTAGCGTTCTCGTGTTTTTTTGACTTCACATCTCTTTTTGTCAGATTTTTCGACACTTATGTGACAATCATCGTTGTTTTTATGCATGTGAGCCGCTTATCTCGCGGCTTTTGGAACGCTTTTCCTCACTTCGACTGCTTCTAGCGACCTTTGCTTATGAAGCATGAAACGCAGTAATTATACCTCGATTTAGCAGGTGACACATAGAAGACCAGAAGTAAGGACGCGGAAAGGTCTGAGGGAGCAGTCAAAAAAGAATGCTGAATCGGCCATTTGTACGTTCGAAAACACTAGCAAATAAAAACAATGTATGCTACATTTCCTAATGATCAAGAAGTGTCAACAGTCACTCCAACAGTAACCGGCAGGAGCGGTGCATGTAGAACCGTAACATAAAAAGGAAGCCACACTGAAAGATAAGGAAATGCGCATCATTACTTGCTAAGGGTTGGCTTCGTTAAAAAAAGCCATTCCCACTTTCCGGTGACCATTCTTCCTCTCTTAAAGCAACAAGTGTCCGAATTCCTAATGTTCCAAACTACTTTCCTTCAAAAAATAATTTGAAATACGCAGACGCTGCCAGTCATTAGGCATACGTGTAAGCTTTGCCATTACAAGACTGGTGCTTACGCAACACGAGCAAATCAGATTGCATTTTCTTCACGCAAGACAAGCTCAGTTGTCTCAGTACCGGTGACCTTTAATACAAACTAGACTTTGTAAGGCGTTCAGTCTCGAAACACGAGTACTTCACAGAAATTGGCTGGTTCGGAATAAGGTATAGTTTAATGTACATCGACCAAACACAAGTAACGAGATGTGTTTACCTTAAGAGCGAAAACTGTCGTTTTTGATGAACTTGGTCTACTCCTAAGGGCTGATTTGAGAGGCACCATTGGGACGCACTAGTAGTCTCATGCTTGCAACTACCTTTTTATTAAATCGAGAAGCCGAAATGTCCTGAACAGCGTACGTATGGTTCATAGTTCGAGCTCCGACACCTAACTGAAAAAAAGCAGTAAATTAGACGCTGAAGTTTAATCGCAGACGATTTAGCCCTGTTTGTAAAGCTCACTTTTTTAAAATAATATGTCTTCATACGTTTTGTTCTTCATTGTATTACTTCTTACATCTCGGATATATTTTTCTTTATAAAATAGGTACGACATGGTTTAAGTAGAGCACATTGTCCCTTAACATCAGTCATGCTTGGCTGTTCTGCACCTGAACTGGTATTGTTATGCCCCATCTAGTTCGCCGTTGCGTCCAATATTCAGCTGCATTCATGGTTTGAAATGAAAGACAAATACGTGCAATGCATTTTTGTTGACCCCTTAAACGCATATGACGGCCCGAGATCGTCAGGAGAAAACGTCACTTTTTAAATGGGAAGGATTTCTTAGGGAACTTCGGCGTTTTTTGAGCGTATCTATCTATCTATCTATCTATCTATCTATCTATCTATCTATCTATCTATCTATCTATCTATCTATCTATCTATCTATCTATCTATCTATCTATCTATCTATCTATCTATCTATCTATCTGGCCGCCTACAAATTTTCGCTCTCCAGCCCGTATCATTAATGGGATTTATACCGAAATTGGTACGGCATAATATGACTGTATGACGAACATGAATTACTGATCATGTCGCGAAAAGCATGAATAACTTGTCATGAACGGTATGATTTACACGCCATGGCCGTGGTGCTCTTGCGACCGTTTCCGTTACTTGATATATCCAAAAATTGGTATGATGACAAATTTCTGCATGACCTAAATAAATGACAGGTGGTAGTACGACAATTATGACGTGCATGTCTTGTACAACATAATTTACATGCCACGGTAACTGGCACGCTCGCGGCCGTATCGCTGTGGTATTGCATGACGTGACTGTTGGAAGAGCATAAATGAGAAGTGGTAACACGTAAATCATGACATGTCATGTACAACAAGACTTGCATGCCACGCTCATGACACGCTCTCGGTCGTTTCGCTAGCTTGATTTACATGAAATTTGGTATTGCGTGAAGTGCCTGTATGACGAATGTAAATGACAAATGGTAATACAGAAATCACGACATGTCATGTGCAACATGACTTGTATCCCACGCTCATGGCTCGCCCGCGGCCGTTTCGCTAAACACCAAATTGGCATTGCGTGACGTAACTGTATGACGAACATAAATGATTAGTCAGCTGCCCGGTCGTGATAAGATCACGTACTACGTGACGCCTACAGGCAAAAAAGAGTGTTCCACACTCGCCGTAATGGCAACAGGCGGCGCTGACTGACGCTCCCACGTTTAAGTACACATATATACCCTATAAAGTGGACGGGGGGATGACCGCCACTGTAGCTCAGTGGTAGAGCATCGGACGCGTTATTCGAAGGTCGCAGGTTTGGTCCCTGCCGGTGGCAAGTTATCTTTTCGTCCACTTTTCTTTCTTCACGTTTAAATTACAATTACTTCTAATAGCTTCCCTTATACTTCCCTTGGCATCTTTGTCTGTTAGTTCTCATTAATACTGTGTTTAACAATGCAAACGAGCCCTTAAGTTTACAATTATTTCCTTCATTCATAACGAGGGTCTCGCTCTGGCAGACTTGATGCCTTCAGGTAGTATGCGAGGGATTATTAGTCAGCTGCCCGCTCGTAATAAGATCACGTAGGCTACTACGTGACGCCTACAGGCAAAAAAGAGCGTTCCACACTCGCCGTAATGGCAACAGGCGGCGCTGACTGACGCTCCCACGTTTAAGTACACATATATACCCTATAAAGTGGACGGGGGGATGACCGCCACTGTAGCTCAGTGGTAGAGCATCGGACGCGTTATTCGAAGGTCGCAGGTCGTCCACTTTTCTTTCTTCACGTTTACATTACAATTACTTCTAATAGCTTCCCCTATACTTTCCTTGGCATCTTTGTCTGTTAGTTCTCATTAATACTGTGTTTAACAATGCAAACGAGCCCTTAAGTTTACAATTATTTCCTTCAGTGGTAATACGGAAATCATGACATGTCATGTGCAACATGACTTGCATGCCACGCTCATGGCTCGCTGGCGGCCCTTTCGCTAGCTTGATTTCCACCAAATTTGGTATTGCGCGACGTGACTGTATGATAAGAATAAATGACAAGTGGTAATACGGTGATCATAGCATGTCATGTGCAGCATGACTTGCATGTCAAGCTCATGGCACGCTCGTGGCGAGTTCGCCAGCTTAATATACACTAAATTTCGCATTACGTGACGTGTCTGTACGAGAAATACAAATGAGTGATTGTAAAATGAAAATCATGAAATCCATGTCATGTGTAAAATGAATTGCATGCCATGCTCATGCGCGCTCGCGACCGTTTCGCTAGCTTGATATACACCTAAATTGGTAATCGTTACGTGACTGTATGACGAACACAAGTGGGAGGTGGTAACATGAATATCATGACATGCATGTCATGTAGAACACAATTTACATTCCCACGCTCATAGTGAGCTTGCGTGCAGTTCACTCGCTTGAGATCGACCAAAACTGGCATTGCGTAACATGACTGTAGGACGAACATAAATGACAGGTCCTGACATGTAAATCATGACATGAATGTTATATACAACATGATTTACTCCTTGCTGGCGGCTTCCCATTACATCGATTCCCACAATGCGCAGGCTTTGGCGGGTTTTTGCTTATCACGACCTGTGCTCGTCATAGCTTTTCAGCGACGTTTTATTAGGCTTCTTACGAGCCAAGCTCGTCAAATGGTGTTTTTGTAATCAAACATGTTCGGCAGCACATGTTCTGTGATTGTCGATTTTATTGAACGAGGGTTTGCACACTAAACGGCGAATTGCGTGCCTTGCGTTTTCCGCGTATTAGAAACGAACATTGCCACATCAGTGCGGCGATGTCACGCGGTAAGCCTTTGTTCTTCAGATGAAAGCGCGAGTCATCCGGATTTTGGTTAGGCGTTTGAGTATGAAAGCAAAGATAGTCCTGACGTTTTCCCGGACAGTGTGTGAAGAGGAAGAAAGCAGCGATGATAGAATAACCAGCTCTCGCGAATGGCACCGTATACACCCAGTACCGTGTTTGGAACGCTAACACACGAAAGGTAGCCTCTTGTAGTCTGAATTGAACTATCGAAGGATAGTCCATTGTGTCCATGAGACGTAACATGCAACCCTCCCTTTCTGGAGTTACCGAAATTTCTCTCGCAATACACATCAAATGCCCCACGTATGTGTCCCTGCATGACGGTGCGAAATGAGTTGAGTATAGTATTTTTATGTGCCGTAAAATATTTTCGCAAGTATTTTTCATTTTTGAACCTGCTACAGAAGCATTTCACGTCATAAAATGAATTTCGCAATTTTTGTACAATTTCTCCTGATTTAATCGGCTTAAGGAGTTAATATATAAAAAAGTACCGGCTAGCGCTTTCAAAAATTCAAATAGTTTCCTTTTTTTCGACAAATAACAATAATTACTGCCAAAGACGCTTAATAACATTGCGTTTCTGGAAGTGCAATATATGCGCATTGGCAGCTCCTAGTTATTAAAGCAACATTGTTGTGTAAAATCTCTTGAGGAAGCTTCATGAGGTCCATTACAGTTTCTTTTCACAAAAATGAAAAGGGAAATTGCTGTATTGAAACAAATGGCAAGAGACCATACATCATATCGCGAGGCTGCCGAAACCACCAGAAAGCGGCGACATCGGCGCCGGGGTTCTTCTAATAAAGCCAATGCCTCTGCATCTACCGCGCCCCGTGGACGCCCTGCTTCAGTAGCTACCTTGTGAACTGGACCCCTCACGGCCGGTACGAATTCCACTTGGCCTCCATTACCGAAGCCACAGTCCCACGGATGCGTGACGGCCGGCGTAAACGACAACACTAAGGAAGGCATGGACACATCTGACGCAGCTTGGCCTTCGTTGCCGAAGTCGCAGCGACATGCAGAGTCAATGTGTACGTCGGCAACACTGAACACTGAATCAACGACTGGCCAGTCGCCCGAAGAAGACAAAGCAATCGTGATAGTTCTTCAGTCACTCCTGGACACTCTTTCCATGATCGTCGGCAAGCTCAAATCACCAAACGGTCATTCCGTAAAACAGGTGCTGAATGGTCTACGTCTAGTACTCGCAAGCCTTCAGTAGGCACCATTACTCGTCTACCTACAGTGCTACGTCATGCGCCCGAGATCCTGCGCTCAGTACTATGGAACGCAGCACTATCTTTTGTACGCTCTTTTCTTTTTATCTCTCTATCTTTTAATCCCTCATTCCCCTTCTCCCAGTGTAGGATAGCAAACCGGACCTGCGTCTGGTTGACCTTCCTGCCTTTCCTTCCTTTTCCTCTTCCTTCCTTCCTTCCTTGTTTGTAAAATAAATTCGCAAATAATTTTGAAATGTAATTCCCTTTAGAATAGCCGTTGTTTAAAATTTGTGATATAAGTGAGAGTTCTTTGCAGCTATCACCGTGCAAAAAGAAATTGTTGTTAACGCCCTTCATGTTTAGATAGAATGTATATCGTCATCTAGAGGCCCTGTCTAATCATTTTCGTGGACACAGATCCAGCTATACAAATGCCAGATTCACTGATTACCTAAGGTATATTCGTGTGGGATACAGAATAAAAATGCGAAGACATCTAGCAATGAAAAAAGTGCATATTCGTCCACATGGGTGCATATGTCAGCTTAGATTTTTTCCCCGGTAAAGCGGAGGAGTCTGACATCGTTCGTGCGAAGAATAAAACAAGGATCAACAGCCAATGCAAACATTCCCACTCAGACGGATAGCCCGAAAAAGAGCCTTCCTCTGTCTCCACTGCGAGCGCAAACAGTCCGGACAGGAATAAAAAGGACTGGCACAATGGGGCTGATAGTCGTCTCGAGAGGCAATATACGTTTAGTGCCGAGATCACGGCTCTCCGTTCGACGAGAACACGAGTTTCCGAAAAGAAAACCTTGTTTTCTGATGACACGGACCTCTTGGAACGAGAACGTGTTTGCTGACCCGCTGAAGCGTATTCCAACTGAAGAAAACACGGTAACTCGCTTAAGGTTACACTTCCTTTTGTGGACGTACCCTTCCTATGCATGTCCTTCTTTGCCAAAAATACAGTCCCTTGTACA
Source organism: Rhipicephalus appendiculatus (assembly GCA_030522465.1). Lineage (NCBI taxonomy): Eukaryota > Metazoa > Arthropoda > Arachnida > Ixodida > Ixodidae > Rhipicephalus > Rhipicephalus appendiculatus. The sequence goes on from JALIZH010007105.1 coordinate 25,991, forward strand.
TTACGCTGCGAGTTCATCATCTCCACTGTGCTCGTCGTATGTTTTGTTCACTTCGGCGTGTGAGCTTGCTCCAAGTTGGTCGGTGCATTTTCATACTTGTGTGTAGTTGCGCCTGTGACCGCGGGCGTGATTCTGTGAATGCCCCATGAAGGTGTACGAATGTGAACGGTATGTGTTGAAGTATGCGTGTATGTCTACATGAGTGCCAGAAATACGTCTGTGCGTGCGTGAGTTTATGATGCTTTAAATATCCAGGTGGCTTCTTCTACCCTTAATTCTTTGCTCCTTCTACCTCCTTTTTACATCGTACATGCTTGTGTAATCATTGCAGCTGATGCTCAAAATTCACGCTTGATAGTTACATGCCTACTAATCAAGCTTGTATTTTGATGCACATTTTGTCAACTTGACGCGCGTGCATTTCAGTGGCACATATTCGAACTAAACGTTGCTTGTAAGTGGGCTTGCTTCACTTCCGTTTCGTTTCACTTTCATTTATACCCCCTTACATTGTTTCTAATCTCAGTTTGATTGCGAGAGAACCAGTTTGCTTACTGTAGCGTATCGCAACTACTACTGCAAAACGACCATCAAGCTGTTTTAAATATTTCTTGTGTGTTCTTTACTTATTTGTATTGTTTACTTCTTTTGATCGGTACTTCTTTGTTTGAGGCCATTCGATGTGACGCGCAACGTTTTACAAAATAATGACCAAAAAATGCGCAACATCGAAATTCCATAGCGCACATATTAAAGAATTCCGGTCCAATTATTAAAAGCCTGTAGACAACTTCATTCCACGTGGTCTCACAACTTAAGTTTTCCGTGTGTTGGTGTTAGTACTGAATGTCCGTTCGTTAAGGGGGGCCATGGCTCGTTAAGCCATGGCCCCTTAACGAACGGATTAAGGGGGGCCATGGTTCGTTAAGGGGACCCAACAATTTCTGGTTTTCAGCGAAAACTAGAAGTAGAGGGTCTGTTATGCCTATAGAGATATGAAAAGTGGGCAGTAAAAGATTATTTCAGTGAAAAACCGGCCATAGAAGACGCCGGCTGTATATACCGCCCACCACCGGAGACCGCCACTTTTTCATGGCGCCTGTGACGTCACGTGCACCAAGGAGCGGTGCCATCGTCCTCTACCACAGTTTCAGCTTCTGCAAATTCGTTCAATTTCAGTGTCAAGCAGAAGAAAGTTTAATATATCAATATAACGCGCAGCTGAAGAGGGAACAATAACGTTCGTCTGAATGCAGACGCTCGCACACACACCTGCTTGTTGCGTCACGGCTCGCGAGTGTGCCAGTGTGAGATTCGTTTCACCGAGGTTTCACTGTATAGTGTATGCAGTATCCCAGTGATGTTTTGAATTTTTGACTTGTGCTATGATTAAAAATTATGTTTTGTAAGCTGTTTCATTATTTTTGTAAACATGGTCTCTCACTGCCAGAACTACTGAAAAAAATTTGTTTTAGCATTACAAGAGCGAACGATAAACAAAAGGCTGGCTTTGCGGAAGCTGACCTATATTCATGCTATCAATATTAAAACATTTGGGTTCTAAACTTTAGGATTATATACTTCTGACCTAGTGCATCTACAGGTATTACCTTGTCCTTGAACTTGCGAATAAATATAAGTACTGAGTGGTTCATACAACGTGGTTATAAATGCGGACGCCTAAGCAAAAAAAAAAAACAATGGCCCTATTGTCCACAACTGGACTTTACAGCTAGTAGTCGAATACTTCAGTGAACATTAAGTGTTGTTGCATGCTCACTTATTTATGAAATATCTCGCAAAGTTTTTATTGTTACTTTTCAATAAAAGAATAATCTGAAATGGCTCGCCTGGCTCCCTTTTTTCGCACACTATAAAAATAATTTGTTATCTGGTGCCTACTGAATAGCCAATGATTTTTTTAAATTATATATTGCATTGCACATCTCTCTTACCACAGTTTTTAGCAAACTGCACTTCTTGAACACATTTTATAGTTACGTGTCGTACGGTTACAATATGAATAACTATTCTAGTTTGTAGTACAGAAATGCGAATTTTTCATTCACAACGTGTTAGCCTGTAAAAGTGAAAAGCATAAACTATTCACAATGAGGATGTCATTAAACCAGATGTTTTACAATGAACAAAACAATCCATGCGGTGTCATATATCCAGCTTGTTCATGCTGCTGACGTAATATAGTATTACGTAACCAGATGTTTTACAATCTACAAGGACAAGCCATCAGGTGGCACTTCATCCCAGCTTGGTCATGCTGCTTACGTAACGCAATTTTGTTTTGCCAAAATCACTATCGATCAAATATTGCTTTTCTACAAATTAATGGTAAAAAAAGTTAGCCACCCGTTCACTTCCAAGAAAATCAATGTGCTTTTTTATTACGGAAAGTTGAAGAGAAGAGTCGGGAAACTCGAGCATGCAAAAAAAAACAATAACTTTCATGCTGCAGTAATCTGATCATGAAGTTTAATCTATTAATTAATCAGGACCAATGTTTTGTAATGGTCATAGCTGCAATGCTAAGCCTTGTGAAGAGCTAATTTTGAATTAAGAAAACTTGATGTCGGCTGTAAAAGCACGCACATACGGATATAATTTAAGAATTTTGATGTAACTTAGAAGGGCTAATATTAAATTTTCTACACTGTTCGTGCTTCGACATTAATAGGACACTCAGTATTGCACAGAAGCCCCCCAAGTTAAGGACCAGGAAGGAAAACCAGTAAATTTTTAGCTTGAATGGCCCTCCAAATGCACCTTCGGTCAAATAATTGTATGATCTATTTTACGCTAACATTGTCCTGTAACATCGTGGGCCTCAATTATGAATCAGTTAGCGTTGTATATTATTAAGTGTGGATTATGGGGGGCTGGGCTTTCGTATGCCGTAATCGTCGGGAGTTGTTGTCGCTTGGCGCAACGCATGCAAAACCACATATACCATATCCATTTCAACGCGTGCTCGCACCAAGAGAAGTCTTCTTCCTCTTGTTCTTCGAGCACTATGATGATGATAGAAATAAAGAGAATAAGGCAGAAAAACCTTGAAAAGAGAAAAATAAAGAAAGAGCAGAGAAGAGAAAGAGAAAACCGAAGAGAAACAAAGGAGGCTGCCCAGCTCCGCACTTCCTTCAAGCTTTGCAGCACTAGTACAATATGCCTAAGTTTTTATTCCGAAGGGATGTGTTTCGGCATCTATCCTTGCTGTGGCGAAGAACGTTTGTTGTAAAACATTTCAATGAGGAGACAAACATCCAAATGACAATACAGGGTTAAAATCTTGACTGAAAATACAGTAATTTCAAAAACTGCTCAAATTGTTTTCGAAAACAAAGTTCGCATCCTGTAGGATGGTTCAGGTCAGAAGAAAGGAAGCAAAAAGTCGACATTAGCAGGTATATTTAACTTGAAAGTGCAGTGATATCAATACTATTTCTCCTGCTATCAAAAGCCGAGAATGCAACTGTAGAAGCCCGAGAAGCGACCATCCCTGCATCAGAATAGAATAATATGTGAGCTAAAGGTGCCTATGTTTTGGAGGCAACATAGGCCAGAGAGAAGTAGCAGTGGCGAAAAAACAAATATAGGAAGGGAACAAAAGCCACGAGCGATTTGTTGAGTCAGAAAAGAATCGAAGCAGGTGGTGGTGGTAAACATTTTATTTAAAATATCCCAGAGAGTTATTGTGCGCCTGAGTGGCAGTCCCTAGCCCGGGATGCCAATGGAGATGACTGCTGCCCGGGCGCGCGCCACCAAGGAACGTTGCGCATCCAAGGTAGAGCTGCCGAGCAGGTACTCCTCCCAAGCTTCTCTAGTTGGGATGGCGAAGGGGTATGAGATAGGGAGTGGAGTGGCAGGACACGAAGCCACAACGCGAAAGGTGTCGGCTAGCACCTGACAAGTCGGACACATGTCAGAGATTTCCGGTATGAAGTGCCGGGTGACCGCCGGACTAAGAAAAGTATTAGTCTGAAGGCGGCGTAGCAGTCGTTCGTCCGCTTTCGCCAGACCGCGTGCGGGGCCAGGGTAGAGTCGGCGCGAAGTGCGATAATAATCCAGGATATCACGGTAGCGCGTGAGGCTCGAGTTTCCAGGATCCGACTCAGGACATGGAAGGGCAGCGGCCCGGAGGGGAGAAGCGCGGGCAGCGGCATTTGCCGCCTCGTTGCCGGGAAGACCTGTGTGGCCTGGAGTTCATACAACTCTCACGGAGTGAGGGATAAAGCGCCAGGAGGCGGCTTGAAGGAGATGAGCAGCCAATGGTGTGATGGAACCCTGGATGTATCGAGAACAGGCTGAGCGCGAGTCTGTCAAGATAGTGTGAGTGGTGGGGTGCGAAGCGGCCAAAGCGATTGCAACCTCCTCTGCATGAGTTGCACTGTCGGCTCTAAAGGAGAGGCCATCGACGTGGTTGCCTTCTGTGATTACAGCGGCCGTGTAGTGACCCGAAGTGGAAGGGCCCGAGACGTCTACATAGTATACGCCGGGGCGATCGGCGTGACGCGCCTGAAGGGCAGCAGTACGCGCTTGCCTACAACCGAAGAGTTGTTCGGGGTCCATGTTGCGGGGTAGTGGCTCCACCCACAACTTCTGGCGCCACATTTCCGGTATTGGAGATGGAGGGACCGGGTCAGAGATTGTGTTGAGACCAAGTCTGTGTAGCAGGCGGCGCCCGGTAGGCGTCTGCGACAGACGATTGAGTTGGCTGACGCGATGGGCTTCCCGCAGCTCCGCGAAGGAGTTGTGCACTCCCAGTGCCGCAAAGCGGCGATTCGAAGTGGCGATGGGAAGGTCCAGCGCGCGCTTATACACGGAGTGTAGAAGAGTATGAAGTTGGTGTTCGTGGTGACGACGTAGGCGAAGGTAGGGTGAGGCATAGAGGACCCGACTGGTCACAAACGCTTGGGCCAACCGGAGGGAATGGGTCCCTCGGAGGCCTCTACGTTTGGTAGAGACCCGCCGGATCATACGACTCAGTTGTTCGCTGGTGCGTCGGAGAGATGATATGGTGCCCTTAGGGTCCAGTGAGGACGAGAGGTGCAGCCCGAGAATCCGAAGGTCCTGCATTAATGGGACAGGTCCGGATGGGAGAGAAATCTGGGGTGGCGGTAGGCGGGAAACCGAGAGAAAGGCCGATTTGGTGGGGGAGCACTCCAGGCCGCAAGAGGCGGCGTAAGTGTGCACCAAAAGGGCAGCCTGTTGTAGTCGTTTCTCGATTTGAGCCGGAGAGCCGGTGTTGGTCCAAATTGTTATATCATCGGCATAGAGCGCATGGCGTACCCCCTCGACCTCATTCAGGAGGGAAGGGAGGTTCATCATGGCCAAGTTAAAGAGGAGGGGGTGACAGGACCGCTCCTTGAGGCGTACCCCGAGTGCCTAGTGGGAACGGGCCGTATTCGGTAGAGTCAAGGCGGAGGAAGACCACGCGATGAGAAAGAAAAGCGAGGATGTAGTCGAAGGTCTTCTTCCGCAGCCTGTAGTGGAAAGATTGGCGAGAATGCTACTATGTTTGACATTGCCGAACGCGCCTCGAAGATCGAGAGCTAGTACGGCTTTGTCATTGTGGCGCATAGTAGTCGGCTCTATAATATCGTGGTGGAGCTGAAGCAGGACGTCCTCTGCCGACAGATGCGGGCGAAAGCCAAACATCGTATCGGCAAAGGTCCCCCTGGCCTCCAGGTAGGCGGAAAGGCGTTCGCGGACCATTGTTTCCATGAGTTTGCCGGCGCAAGAGGTGAGAGAAATGGGTCTCAGGGCCTCAATGCCAACTGGCTTACCCGATTTTGGTATGAATGTGACCAGTGAAGTGATCCATTCTGATGGAAGCGGCGAGCCATCCCATACAGAGTTGATGAGGTGAAGCAGCGATAGGAGAGCCTGGTCGGGAAGATTGGCCAGGAGCGATACTGTGATGCCATCCCGACCAGGAGCCGTGCCCCGTCGCATTTTCGCCAGCGCTGCCCGCAGGTCGGGGAGCGTCTATGGAGCGTCAAGTTTGGTGTTGGGCGAACCAGAATACGTGTATTCTGGGCCAACGGGGTCGACCGTGCGACAAATGTATCGGTCGCAGTAGTCCCGCGCGAGTTGGTCCATCGTGCCTTGATAGGCATGCAAAGCGCGACGCAGTTGACGCTGTGTTTCTCCACGGGTGGTGGAGGGATCCAGAAGGCTCCGGAAGAGTCGCCACGTGCTGTTGGAGCTCATCTGACCTGCCGCCTTTGTGCAGGTGTCGGTCCAATTTGAGTCGGCAAAGTGCACAGAATATGCAGCCGCTTCTGCGGTGAGGGCCTCGATGCGGGAGCGGAGTTTACGATTTAACTTGTTTCGCCGCCAACGGCGTATTAGGCCGCGGCGAGCATCCCAGAGATGCAAGAGGTGTGGGTCGATAGCGGGAGTCACGTTAGTGGTAGCAAGTGTCTGAGTATGCACTCGTTGCGTATGAAGGGCATAAGATGCCCACGCCGCGTATTCACCTGAATTAGGGATCAGGGGGAAGGGTTGCGATCTGAATTTCGTCCAGTCGGTAAGACGGGCCTGGCCCCAGTGTTGGCGCATTTCCTGACGCGGTGTGAAGGCAATACGGAGCAGAAAATGATCGCTACCTAGAGTTTCATCGAAATTCTCCCACGTATCATCGCGGATGTTACGGGTGAGAGAAAGGTCGGGGCAAGTGTCACGCGACACCGAGTTACCGGAACGTGTGGGATGTGCCGGATCGGTGATCAACGTGAGACTGAGTGAGGAGATGAGCTCCTTATCTTTCGGCCCCGGGTCTTCTCATAGTGGTAGTCCCAGTGAGGGCTGGGGGGCATTAAAGTCTCCAACTATCACAAGGGGTTGGCGGGCCGCTGTACGCAGGGCCTGATGGAAGAGTTGCGTGAAGGACACCCCCGCGAGATGAGGGGGGCAGTACACGTTCAGAATATGGATCGAGGGTTGTCCCCTCCGCTGAGGGAGCACTGAGACCATGCAGTAGTCGTACGGGATGTCCAGATCGAGATCGATCTGTGTCGCCGTGTACGCCTTATGCACGAGGAGGGAAGTGGCGGTGCCGCCTACGTAGGGGCAGTAGCCGGAAAGGGTCGGGGTTGGGCCAGTTTCCTGAAGTGCCAAGACGGCCGGTTTAAAGCAGAGAGATTGAAGAAAGAGGGAAAGGTGTGAGCGTTTGCGCCTGTTCCCGAAACCTCTGGAGTTCCACTGTATGATTTCGAATTGTGACGACGGTATGGAATGGGGTGAACGTTTGGTAGCCAATCATGAATGTCCTAGATTTTAGATGCCCTCCTCTATGCCCTGTTCGAAGCTTTGGAGACAGGAAGGTGGATGGAAACCGAGTTACCTGGGGTCGAGGTGGCTGTCGCCACCTTGCGGCGCCGGGGAGCGGAACCGGTACTACTTCGCGACGCAGAGCGGGACCGTGATGTTTTGGGTTTAAACTGAGTGATCGCCCAGGCCTGGATGGCTTGCACTACCTCAGCTACAATGCGTTGCACGGAAAATGTGGAAATATGGTGGAGGAGAAGATTTTCAAGGCGGGGGACGCGCTCCTCAAGTGACAGAGTTGAATCGATGGGCAGTGGAGCCTGAGGGGCCCGTGGAGCCATCGATGCTACCGGGAAGGAAGCGGCAGCTACGGGAGGTGTGGGGGGTATTCGGTGTGGGCGCAGCCCGAGGGCTAAGCTTGGGGGAGGCGGCCGGCGTGGCCGTCTGGGCAGGGACGGCGGGACCGGGCACCTGCGGAGTGCGCTGTAGCAGGGATGCAACTTGCTTGGTTAGTAATGCGATTTGGCGCTGAAGGTCCGCGTTCTGCTTGCGGAGAAGTGCAAGTTCAGGGGAGGGTGGAGTAGCAGGAGGGGGAGAGAGAGGCCCGGGAGCAGCGACTTCTACCCAACTGCTTACCTGTGGTGACGCCGTCCAGGCAGCGAGTGTCGGAAATTCTTGAGTGTCGGCCGGGCGCGGCGAGCCAGGCTGTTTTGAGCAGACGCCCTTCTTGTTGTGGAGTGGTGTGGGCGTGGGCCCGCGCGAAGGCGTCGAGGTCGGCGTGAACGTCTGGTATTTGCCCGTGCAAGCCTCTGGCCCCGGTCTCGTGAGCACCTTGGCAGAGGAGGCACTTGGGGTGGCAATAGTGGTCGGTGAGGCGCTCGGCAGCGAGAGTCCCACACTTGGCACAGCGGTTCGGGTTGGGGTGGGGGCACACAGACGGCCGATGGCCGATGGTGCCGCATCTAGTACATGCTGGAACGGTCTTCTTATATGGTCGGACGTACGTCGCCACGCAGTAGTAGGAAAGGAAGCGGAGTAGCTTCGTGCCCTCTAAGGTCACCACCGCCGCCGTGGAATCGCCGAGTTTACGAACTGCAAGGACATTTCCTTGGGGCCAGTGAAGCTCCGACTTAATGTTTTGAGAGGTCTCGGCAGGGTTGATGGTGATAACCCCCCCTGCATGTTTCCCCTGAAGGTTTAGCGTGACCTCGGACGGGTAGCTGCTGGTCCCCCACCGGCAGCTGGAAATCTCCGAGGACTTTTTGAGCTTTGGGCAACTCGGTGGTGCTGCAGACGATGATGTTCTAGTCCCAGATCGGCCACACCTGGACTTGTGCGGTTGTCTGGTCTCCCAGGTAGGCCCGGATCGCGTCGCCCACGCGGTCAGCTGGGACGAAGGTTCGGAGCTCGCAAGAAACGCGAGGCTTGCTGACCACGATGTAATCGTCCTTCGAGAGGCGAGGAGTCTGGTGCAGACGCCACTTGCGTTGCTTTGCCGGCGGCGAAGGAGCAGAGGTGCGCGCGGCGTCTGTGGGACGGCGCGCAGCGGCAGCGTCTCGTTGCTGGGAGGCGGGCTTGGATTTCGCTTTCTTGCGTTTCCAGATGTTGACCATGTCCTCGAGATATTCGTTCTCCGACGGCATAAGTTGGTTCGGGGAGGAAGTCTCCATGTCAAGCACTTGCATTGATGTAGGGTCATAACCCGTAACCACGGTGGCTGTCGCCATCGCCGGGCTCAGAGCCTCGACGAGGCGCGCTAGGCCTATCGAGACGCGGCCTAGTGGGGCCGCGCGGTAGCCGGCGGTGAAAAGAGTCTCTCAGGGTACCGAAAAAGGGCCCACCTGGACGAAAGTGGTATGCGGATGAAGCACAGAACTTGGCGACGACAATAGACCTGGTCGTAGCAGAGATGATGGTGATGGCCCGCAGAAATGCGAGAACATCCGCGGAGCCGATGCGAGAAGCGTCCGTCGCCAACGAGTGCTCGTAGCGCCCCCCTCGAAGCAGATGCGTTCACATCTTTTCATTTGTGGACTGTGCCATGCCGGCATGTGGATGCTGAAGCTCGCCCGAAAACGCGAATGAAGGCTTGTTGGATACCTAAAAAGCGAAGGCATAAAATGACGCAGGAAGGAGTCCTGCAAGTCGGTTGTCGTATTTTGACGTCATGTTCAGCAGAGCGTTTGCTATACAATACGATTCTCGGAGAAGAAAATGGCATTATGTGGCGAAGTCTCAGAGCGTTTCACGATGCAATTTCCGAAAGGCCTGCTCCAAACTCGGATTGCAACATAGAGGCCGAAGTAAATTCGCATAAGCATTCCTGTCCCGCCAGTAATATCTTCGTGCACTTTGTGTAAATGCAAAAAAAGAACGCGTTTTATTTTATACTTCCGTACCCGGCTTTGTTTCGTGTCAAGTGCTCTGAACTCGCTCATAAATTCAAGCGTGTTGTTTCAATAAATAACATTACTGTCACTTTTTTTCCTTTGCATGTCGCCGTTTTTTTTTGTTTGTAACTCAAGCAATAAAATGCAGACCATAAGCATGCAACAGCGAATACTATACCTAAAACTCCAGATGTCGCTTTGAAGCGCGTGACCGTCAGCGTGCATCTTTGGCCCCTTCATTGGCCGAAATATTGTATGATCACAATCTCTCGGCATACTCTCTCCTTAAATATTGGTTCAAAATTATGCCAGTGGGCGCAAAAAAATAGCCTGGATAAATTTTTCTGCACTAATTGAGCAAAGCGAAGGGTGCGATAATAAAAGGTATTAGTGCTAGCGTTTCTGTTTCCTGCATCCTAATACAAGTCCGAAAAACCAATCCCAAAAAACTGCACCGGCAGTCCACCGAATACATTTCAATAATAAGTCAAGTAACTTTGCATGAAAAAAAAATTTGTAATTGAAGTAGGAAAGACAATTCACATGCTTCTTAAAAAAAGAATATTTTATTTGTGCCCTATGAAAACACAAGAAATAAGGCCCCAGTAAAATCTGCAGCTAACTCATTATCAGCTCAATACAAGTTTGCATTTCTTATAGCTATTGCATGGTGAAAAGCTTTTCCAAATAGTCCTGATAACTGTTATACGTGTAAAATATCAACATTTCAAGGCACATTAAAAATTTTTGCAGTTTTGTTTGCAACATCAACAAAAATCATGCCGTTATTGTAGCCCATTATGGGGATGCTTTTGTGTTTTTTAATGAGAGTAAAAAGAAAATGAGCCTCAATGGAAGACAGGTGGTGACGTCAATTCCATCTTCATGGGCCTTCCATGAGGTGATGTATCTTTGTCACTACGGCTTCGTAATGGTGATAAGTTAAACCGTTCAAGTCTGGGACAACATTGAATACTAAAAACAGCTATATTATAAACTAGCAGATTGACGCAATTTCCTCATCTAGGAAGGCTGCAAGTACGAATAGAAATGCAGGAACTCAGAGAACTTCACAACGATATACTAGCGCTGGAGTTTCTCCACTTTTCAGGATGTGAAATATAAATATTCGCTTCTCGTTTAACAATCAATATACCTGAAAGTAAACTAAACAGTTCCAAAGCATTTCTTTGTCAATATCGGCTTATTCACTGTTCTTTTCCAGATTGATGTTAAGAATAAAAAAAATGCTTACTCATTTCTTCGTTTCAGTGTCAACTATTGTTCTTTTCAATGTTAACGATGTTTTATTCGCGTTCAGAATAAGGTTTAACTGTTTTCACCGTTAGGCCACCTTAGGCTATAACAGTGAAAAAAGGATGAGAGAAGAGTGTGGTGCTCCCTGACGACTAAGGTCATCGGTCAGCTTTAGTGCTCGCGAAGCCCTCTGTGGCTTTGCAACCTTTCAGAACAGCGCGCAATCTCTCATCCAAACAGGTGGCGACGTTACCCCCAGCGTTGCTCTCGCTCATAGCATCCATCCATACCAACAATAGCTCTGCGACGCCCGAGCGCTTCGCGTGGCTATGATGTATAGTGAACTAGAACCAACATCAGTGGCGTACCAACTAGTTCGCGAGTGGGGGGGGGGGGGGGGGCAGCCTTCCTCTCTCCGTCGGTCGGCCATATATATATATATATATATATATATATATATATATATATATATATATATATATATATATATATATATATATATATATATATATATATATATATATATATATATATATATATATGTGCCGACAGAGAGAGACAAGAGAACTTGATTCGCACTCAAATTGATGTGATCTTTCATAACAGAGATATATTATGGTTGGCAGCATTTACTAACATTATACGAAAAGTACACAGTTTTACGTAGCATACGCTGGGACAGCCAAACATATATGTGCGATGCATGTAATAGTATTACAAAGAACACTTTTTTATATTACCCACACAATTAAGTTTATGCATGCATACAGTATGTCGATGGCGGCGTCCAAAGAACTATAATTTTGTTTCAATCAAATTTCGTTATCGTCTAGAAGCTGGTCACGAATAATTTCGTTTTTTAATGTTGGTAGCAGGGACTGCACTTTTTCTTTTCCGTAGTTTTTACTACACTTTCTTGCTCATATTCAGGTTTCTGTATCTTATATTTTATCTTGTTTGCTCCTATAGTAATAGCGTTTCTAGTGCATTGTTATTATTACTATTATAATATTACTATTATGTTTAACTTCTCCACCACAGGTTTTTTTTTGTTTTTTAAGGGGAGATGCTACACGAAAAAAAAGTTTCTTTAATCGGTAGCGTAGGGAAATGAAAGTTTTGCTGTTTACAGAAGCCTTTTTGCTCATTTCAAATATGTAATGATTTTTATAGTAAGTTACATAGTTTTCGTCTTTTACCATGACAATGTGTAAAACATAGTTCTTTTTGTAGACACTTTTTTGCGAGTAATTGTTTATGGTTTTGAACCATTATTGGCTCATATTACTCCACATTTTCTGTAGAATGCAAATAACTATCAAGAAAGTGCGTATAAGATGTTTTAATGGACAAGAACAAATGTAATGTGAGAAGTCTTAGAATGCTCACACCATAATAATTGCTTATTTTAGGTTCGTAATAAATATGTAGGCGATATCAAGTTTTAAAATAGATACTTCCACTATGCGTATCTTAAGAAATATGTGGGCAAAATCTGGCTATCAGAAGTACCAAAACTTGATGTAAAAGCTCATGAAGTTGCCCAGAATTGTATCTTCAGAAAAACGCATTTTAAAGCTATAAGTGAAAGCTCATCTATGCAACAAAGATATGCTTTTTTAAAATGATTTCTTTCATCAAGAGAGTTTGGTAATCATCGTTATTTTGAGCATGTGGCTTTCGTGAACTGCTCATGCGAAATGCAATGGCAAGCAGCCAGGTGGCAATTTCCAGGGGACTCTAGACAATGAGCTCTCTTTAGTTTTTAGTAGCCACCTTGTGCTATTTAAAAGCGACTGTAACCTACTTCGAGTTTAATTACAATCTTCAATTTTTTTTGTCGTGAAAATAGAGAAACTAAACTTGTGAAAGCAAATAAAAAGCAAAGATATGTGTTTTCTGTCGCTAAGTAAATCCCGTCAATATGCACCAACTAGGCCTTCAAAAAGTCCTTTTAAGTCGAAAATATGTAATTTGGAAAAAACTTGCGTTTTTAGACTGGTATCTCCCCTTAAGTAAGAATTTGTAGTATTAAGAGTGTAGTACAATCTTTATGCTCATCGTATTTGTTTTTGCAATGTCGATTCGGTGGACCTCCGGGCCCTCCAAGTACATGCGCCTGTGCAAACGGTGTAAGAACAAATTTTCTTTGAAAAAAATGTGCATCATTATAACGTTCAACTTACCCCGCATTGTTTCCATACGCATTGTTCGTTAGCTGTTTATGATTGGTCGAAATTTCTCGGTCATGCACACAGCACCTGCTCGTAACGCGATGCAACAAATGACCCCAATATAATCCATCGCGTAATGACCACTCATGCACGACGACATAAAAGTAAAAGAATACATTATTGTCAATACGGCATATTTTTGACCGTCGGTTCTTCGCCATTCCTCAAAAATTTTCGGTGTGTCATAAAATTGCGAGCTCGCTACGCGACGTCACAAATCTATAAAACCTGGCTGTGCACATGACGTGTGCTCACTAAACAGCACACTACTGTGCTAAACAATACCTAGACACTTTTGGAGTAGCCCCGCAATGTCTCATTCTGAATAGAATTCAAGAAGGCTGCCCGCCGATCACATTGGCAATGGGTACTTATAGCAACTGGCGATACGGATTCATGAGCACCATAAATATTTTCAGTTGTACTATAACGATGTTCAGCTGTTTGAGCGCGTATACAACTCGGTGAACTCATCCTTGCTGAGAGGCAGGGAGATAGAGAAATAAACAGCGCTATGCGAGTGTCCTTCTTTGCCTTTCGAGTTGTATATTGCCCTGTGGAAATCAATTCCAGATGACTCATGACCAACTAGTCCGGCTCTTAATTCAGTCTCCTCAGTTCCAGAAAACCGTGGACCTTGACCATTTCCCTGGTCCGGGTAGATCAGGTTGTGGGAGAAGCATGAAAGTTGGGCTTCCCGATGTACTAGAGTCCACTACCTTATTCCTCGCATTGTTTCAAGCCGGCGCTATCGCTGCACGCTACCATATGTTAAGGAAAGCGAACAGATTAATCGGAAACAAAAGCGGAAACAAACCTTCTTTTTCTTCCTAGGGGTTGCCGTTGGTGGCCACTTTGCACTAAATTGGCTATACTTTTGGACCCCGTTAGCGACGAAAATTTCCAGTTGGCGCCATGGCTCTTTTTTAAACTTGTGGTTTTACTTATTCAATATGGTTTTATTTATTCATCAGTAGTAAAGACTGTTGATAATACCGCTTCTGTTCCATTTGGCTAGAAATTCGGCATATCAAATGAAATGCTACATTGGCTACATTTGGCGTGAGTTCTGGCGCCTTTTCATGTACACCCAACGGCAACTCTGTATCTCCCCCAATGCGGCACAACTAAACACTCAACACTTCTGCACACTCATCGACTGATAGCAGATTTGATACAGAGCAGCGGTAATGCTTTCCCTTTCCGATGAAAGAAAATTAATTCTGCTGAAACAAGAAGAGCGTGTTGGGACGCGTGTACGCGCGGGAGAAGCAGACACGACCGCGCGGCGTGGATCCCAAACATCAACTGGTTTTATTCGAGTTCTCTGGAGGTTCCGGAGAGCAGCGGAGGGTGGCGCTGCCTGGCGGCTTGGCTTGGCTTGGCTGCCGCCACAGCACTCCCCCCCCTAGTGAGTTGCCGAACGGAGTTAAAGGTCCAGGCGAGTGGGTGCTCTTGATAGCCGCCCGCTGTGCGTCAGCCGGGAGGGCACCTCGTGGACTTGGGCTGGCATTGAAGCTGGGGGTCCTGGCGATGATTCCCTTAGTGGAGGCAACACGGCGTCGTCACGGTCCATGTGTGCTGGCTTGATGCGGTCCAACGACACGACCTCCTCACGGCCGTTTCTCTTGATTGTGAATTGTTTGTTGCCACGGCGGAGGACTTGAAACGGCCCATCATAGGGTGGCTGAAGAGGTCACCGAACCGCGTCGTGTCGTACAAACACATATGGGCACGATGTGAGCTGTGGGTCGACGTGCACCACACGCGACCCTGGGGGGCCGTGGAGGTACCGCGCGCAGTTTGCTCATGACGTTGCGTAGGCGAAGTGCATAGTCGCTGCAAGCTATGGATGCCTCCTCTGAGCCGCGCGCAAAGAGCTCTCCCGGCAGCCCTGAGTGTCGTGCCGTAGACCAGCTCAGCGGCGCTGCAGCCAATGTCCTCTTTCAAGGTGGACCTTATACCCAAAAGAACGAGTGGGAGGGCCTCCACCCAGTTGTGTTCCTCGGTTGCCGTGAGCGCAGCCTTCAGCTGGCGGTGAAAGCGCTCCACCATGCCGTTGCTCATGGGGTGGTACGCTGTCGTGCGTATGCGTGAGGTGCCCATGAGCTGACTGATGGCAGTGAAAAGGGCTGATTCGAATTGTCGGCCGCGGTCTGTTGTTATCGTGGAGGGCACCCCGAAACGGGCTACCCAGTGGTACAGGAAAGCACTCGCAACCGTCTCGGCAGTGATGTCCGCGATAGGGATGGCCTCCGCCCAGCGGGTGAACCTGTCGACACAGGTCAGCAGGTAAGCCTTTCCGTGGCAGGGTGGCAGTGGGCCGACGATGTCCAGGTGGACATGATCAAAGCGAGAATCCGGAGTGGGGAGTGTTCCCAGTGCTGTCGAGGTATGGCGTTGTATCTTAGAGCGCTGGCAAGCTACACATTCGCGTGCCCAACGTCGGACGTCCCGATTTACGCCCGGCCAGACAAATCTTGCCGTCACCAGTCTTTGGGTGGCTCTAATCCCCGGATGAGACAGTCTGTGCAAGGACTCGAACACATGGCGACGGAGGCTCGCGGGCACGAACGGGCGAGTTCTACTGACGCTTGTGTCACAGCAAACCTTGTCCTCGAATCCGGGAACTGGGATCCACTCAAGATTCAGGGCAGTGGTCGCGGTCAACAGGTGTTTCAGTTCGTCATCTTCACGTTGAGCGGCTGCCAAAGCGGGAAGATCAACCTGTAGTGTGGGCATGATGGCGTTCACAGGATTCCGTGAGAGGGCGTCCGCTACCTCGTTGTCGCCGCCTTTGACGTGGCGGATATCAGTCGTGAACTCTGATATATAGGACATTTGGCGCCGTTCACGTGCTGTGTGCGTTCCACCGTCGGAGCTTAGCGAGCGCAATGCATAAGTAAGCGGCTTGTGGTCGGTGAGGACGAAAAACTCTACACCTTCCAGGAAATGGCGAAAATGTCGTATGGCAGCGTACACGGCCAGCAGTTCTCTCCCGAAGGTGCTGTAGCGGCACTCGGTAGGTGTTAGCTTCCTCGAAAAGAAGGAAATCGGGCGCCAGATTCCGCCAACGAGCTGCTGTAATACAGCCCCGACGGCTGTATCGGAGGCATCCACCATTACGCTCTGCGGGACACCGGACCTGGGGTATTCAAGCAGTGCGGCGTTTGCCAAAGCGTCCTTGACCTCGCAGAAGGCTTCTTTTGCTTCTTGAGACCAGGAGAGGGTGTCTGAGCCATTCCGTGAAGTGGCCAGCAGGTCGTGGAGAGGTTGAAGGATCTGGGCGCAGCGGGGAATGAAACGGCGGTAGAAGTTTACCAATCCCCAGAAATTCCCGAAGCTGGCGCTTGACGGTCGGCTGCGGAAATCCTTGCACGGCTTCAACCTTGTTGGGTTGAGGAAGAACTCCTGAGGCGGAGATGACGTGTCCAAGAAACGAGAGCTGTCGCACACCAAGCTCGCATTTGGCCATGTTCACGACCACGCCATGCTCCACTAAGCGCTGGAAGACGATGCGCAGATGATTCACGTGCTCTTCCGGAGTGCTGCTGGCGATTAGCAAGTCGTCAATATAGGCGTGGCAGAAGCTGAGGCCGCGTATAGCACCGTCCATGAACCGCTGGAATGTCTGACCCGCGTTTCGGAGTCCGAATGACATTCGGAGGAATTCGAAAAGTCCGAAAGGCGTTGCGATGGCGGTCTTCGGGACGTCCTCCGGGGCAACGGGAATCTGATGGTATGCCCGCACCAGGTCGATCTTCGAGAAGATAGTGGCACCGTGAAGCCTCGTCGTGACATCGTGTATGTGCGGTACCGGGTATCTGTCTGGAGTCGTTACCTGGTTCAGAGCCCTATAGTCCCCGCATGGTCGCCAGTCTCCCGGCGTTGACTTTGGCACCATATGAAGTGGAGATGCCCAGGCGCTCGACGAGGGTCTGATGATCCCTAGCTCCATCATGTGTTCAAATTCCTGTCGTGCGACCTTCAACTTCTCTGGAGGCAAACGGCGAGGCCGCGCGTGCACGGGTGGGCCGCTGGTGGCGATGTAGTGGCGTACCTCGTGCTTCGCCGCGGCGCTGGCTGGCGGCTGCCTCGTCAACTCGGGAAAATCCTGCAGAATGCGAGTAAAACGTTCTGCACCGGACGGCCCGAGCAGAGTGGGGCTCAGCGGAGGGTGGTGCGAGGGATTGCCTTGCACAGTTGCCTGCGACACGGGATCGTGAAGGCGGCGGTTGCGCACGTCGACGAGAAGGCCGAAATGCCGAAGAAAGTCCGCACCCAAGATGGCGAACTTCACTGCTGCCACGATGAAAATCCACCGGAACGTTCTGTTCAAGCCTAAATCTAGTGGCAGCGAGCGATGTCCGTAGGTGGCGATGGTTGTGTTGTTGACCGCCTGAAGGGGGGGACGCACTGGGGACACGGCGATCGGTGGACCCAACCGGCAACACGCTCACCTCAGCGCCGGTGTCCACGAGGAATCGAAGGCCACTGTGGCGGTCGGTGAGGAAAAACACTGATGGACGACGTTCGGGGGCCTCTGTGACACTGGTCGTCCTCAGTGCCGGCCGCTCCCGTTTCCCGCATAGTCGCAAGGAGGAATGCATTTGCGAGCAGCACTGCCATGCTTCCTGTGATACCAGCAGATTCTCTGTTGCGCTGCTGGGCGCTGGCGCTCCTCGGGAGTGCTGCGGGCCTGCATCGCTGCGACGGTATCGGCGAGGCGGGATATCTGCTCCCGGATGTCATGCAACGTGGTCGTAGGCGCGCCGCCGGCGATGTCTGGCTGTAGCGCCGCGACGGACGGCGGAGCGACCGCCAGCACCGAGTCCGCGAGCTCGGCGAGTTGAGACAGGCGTTTGTCGGCAGCCGAGGCGAGGACCATGCGCACGTTGACCGGAAGTCGCTGTAGGAACAGCTCGCGAAGCAGTCTGCTGTCGGCATCGGTGGTGGCTGCGCCGGCCGTGTGCAACAGCTGCCTCATGTGGCGCAACAATTGGCTGGGCGTCCGGTCCCCGAGCTCGGTGTCGTGCAGTAGCTGCTGCAGTCGCTGAGGCTCCGACGGCGTGAGGCAGCTGATGAGCAGCTGTTTGAGTGTTGTGTACGCGTTCTCTGCAGGTGGAGCGACCAGCAGATCGCGTATTTCGCTCGCTATTGCCGGTGGGAGGCTAGCGACCACGTGGTGGTACTTGGTTAGCTCAGCGGCAATACGACGAGCGGTGAATTGGGACTCCACCTCCAGGAACCATAGCTGCGGGTCCGCTGTCCAAAACGGTGGGAGCCTGATGTCGACGGCGGAGATGGCCGGTGCGTCAGGGGGAGTCTCCATGGCGTCGATCGCTTGAAAAAGGCGGTAAGCCTCGTCCGGGTCACCACTGTTGGGACGCGTGTACGCGCGGGAGAAGTAGACACGACCGCGCGGCGTGGATCCCAAACATCAACTGGTTTTATTCGAGTTCTCTGGAGGTTCCGGAGAGCAGCGGAGGGTGGCGCTGCCTGGCGGCTTGGCTTGGCTTGGCTGCCGCCACAAGCGTTTGATGGGTCCTTAAAACGTTTACTGGCTCCTTGTCACGATTATCTCGGGAGCGCTTGCAATTAGGATGGAATTGAGAGAGACGGGAGACGGACGTGGCACGGCAAACAGACTTTATCACATGGAAAATGGCAAAGAGGAAACACACTTGAAATTCACACGAAGTCAAAAACACACTCAAAACCGAAAACATGCACTCAAAAAATAAATCAGCTAGAAAATGGAACTAGCTACGATCCAAGTTAGGGTCATTCCTAGCCCTAGCCAGTCTATAGCCAATATGGCTTCTCTCTGTCTACCATCGTCGTGCGGTCGCACCCTGATCGAACGTTCGTGGTGCCCGCTCGGTGCTACTGACTCACGGTCCCGTCGCAGCAGTACTCGGAGACGTGTCCCGGTCGTCGACGTCGGTCCGCATCAGTGCTCCTGGTATCCCTCGCTCGTACTCCGGTCGCCGTCGACCTTGTGAGGTTAGGCCTAGCTGCTTGTCACCCGATCCCGCCGAACCTGGCTCTCGGGGGGATTGTCGGTTGAAGGCCTGCCGTCGGGTCAAGAAGTCGAAGTGCTGCTGGTGCGTCGGAATCTGCTGTGGCGAGACGGATGCAAGCCCGGGAAGCCTCGCTGGTCGCATACCCAGGTCGCCGACCACTTCCCAAGCCTCACGCTGCCTTCAGAAACCGAACTGCCGCTGCTCGCCGCGAGTGCGACGCTGCCTTCCTGCGACCTCTTCTTACGGCGCTCCACCGAACAATGCCGTTCCTTTCCTCTCGGCTCCTCGACCACGGCGCGGGTCGCGTGCCACGCGCCCTTCGCCGACGAATCGCGGGCGTGGACGTGGCAGCGGAGCACCCCATCGGGTACTTTTCCATGGCTCCACACACCATCACCATTCGCACACCTTCGGCGCGTGCCTCGTGCGCCCCTTACTCATCACAATGGCCCCCTTTTTAGGAGTTTTTTCTGAAAAAAACTGCTTGCTTCTTCCTTCTTGGGGTGTCTGCCTTTCGTTCTGCGGGCGTCATCACTTGGGCACAGGTTCACTCATCACTTTCCATCACCACACGTTGTCATGACATTCACTCGTCACAACACCACACTGTCGCGCAATTCAGCGCACCAGTACATCATAAATCTATTCACTGTTCACATTGTTCACTGTGCAATATATTCTATTCCCCAATTCCTCAAGTACTTCACAATGTCATAATACACCTCATTATCAGCCCGTATATTGTCAACGGCTTTGCACAAACCGCTTTACATCTTTATGTATCCCTGGCCAAAATGCCTCCCTAGTCACTGTTCTCCTTATGCTCTTATCATTCCTGAACCCATTCGCATAACAGTGCTCTAAAATGGCTTTTCTGTAAACTACTGGTATCATGAGTTGCCTCACTCGCTTCCCTTCCTTCCAGTAGTTGCGGAATATCAAATCCTGTACGGATCCATAGGACACTCCGTCTCGGGTGCCTTCTCTTATCGGTTTATATCCGATTCTCTCCACCGCGTACCTCAGGGTTCTGTCGCTCCTTTGTTCTCTGGCGAATTCCTCAGAGGTTACACCTATATGCTCAAGAATTGGCATCTTCCTCCCAGATTGCCTTTCCCTACTAACACTTCCCTCTCTATTCACTCTCTTCTCTCTATCTAGGAAGTTACCCGGACTTTTCTTTGTCTCCTCTTTTGTGATGTCCTGACTCCCTTGCTTGGCATATATACCTGTCTGCGCTGGGTCATCGACCCTTCGTTCTCCTGGCCTGTTTCCTAGGATGACGTCATAGATGGGATCTTCCATACACTTTGCAGCGATTTCGCCTACGAAATAAGGAGTATCCAGCCTTGTTTTCGCCTCGGGTAATCTTCTCTTGGACCCATCTACGAAGACCACTGTTCCTACTCTCCCCGTAAAGTCCTCTTCCTTTACCAGACTCTTCTTCACTATCACCGTATCCGCCCCAGAATTCCTCAACACAGACACTCGTTTCCCATTCACCGTCCCCTCTACTACGGCCAGTGCCGGTCGACATGTCCGGTCGACAGTGCCGGTCGACATGTCTAGCACTATACTAACCACCTCTGGTTTTTCTTCAGATCTCAGCGCACATGCGGTATTTTCGCCTGATCTAGACCTACATTCATTAGCCTTGTGCCCCCTTTTTTGGCATAACTGGCATATGACTGGTGGTTCCTGTTGACTGATGCTTGCGCGGCAGTTCCTCGCTATATGTCCGACTCTGTTGCACAAAAAACACTGCTGCTGTGCCATTGGCTTGCTTAGAGGAGCCTCACTGGTGGCCTCTCCTTCCTTCGTGTTATTGCTGCCCCCTTTCTCTAAATTGTTCCACCCTTGTGCTTCTAAAAACTGGTCCGAATGTTTGGCCATCTCCTCCACCGTGCACAGCTTTCTTTCTCTCAAAAATATGGCTAATTTGCTGCTACACTGGTTCAAGAACTGTTCAGCTACTATTCGATCGCGGACTCCCTCGTACGTCTTGTCAGTCTCAGACAGTTCAATCCAGCGATCGAAATAGTTAGCCAGCCGGCACACAAACTGTTTCCCAGTTTCTGAATCCTCTGGTTTACACGAGCGAAACTTCGCGAAACCCTTCGGCGGTTAGCCGGAACCTCTCCAATAAAGTCTTTTTTACCAGTTCGTAGTCGAGAGACTCTTGCGCTGGCATGCGGCCAAACACACTCAACGCCTCTCCCACGAGGCACAGACTCAAGGCATTGGCCCACTCGCTCCTCTCCCAGCCTTGCCCGATCGCAATCCTTTCAAAACGATGCAAATAGGCATCCAAGTCGTCCCTTCGCTCATCGAAGGGTGCCATTAACTTGCGAGGGCAGACAGGCTTTCGTCTGGGAGAAGGCGAACTGGCCGACGCCGTCGTGGGAGTACTCGCATTACTCGCCGCGTCTCGTGAACCCGCGCTTATTTGCGCCAGCCTCAATTTGAGCTCGAGGATCTCCTTCTCGCGCTCGTACTGCTCACGCGCTTCACGCACCCGGTCCTTCTCGCGCTCGTACTCGATTTCTCGCTCCTTGCGCTCAGCTTCGCGTTCCTGTTCTTTTTGCACGAGCTGCTTGTCGTGCTCTTTCTGAGCGTTCTCGAAAAACCTCAGCGTCTCCTTCCTTGGTCATTTCCAAGTCTTTGCCCACGGCCGCCAACTTCTCCCAATCCATCCTTGCAACCCCCCGACGATATGTGACTGGGCCGAAAGATGGAAAAATCCTGGCACAGGCTCGCCACTTATTATGTCACGATTATCTCGGGAGCGCTTGCAATTAGGATGGAATTGGGAGAGACGGGAGACGGACGTGGCACGGCAAACAGACTTTATCACACGGAAAATGGCAAAGAGGAAACACACTTGAAATTCACACGAAGTCAATTACACACTCAAAACCAAAACATGCACTCAAAAAATAAATCAGCTAGAAAATGTAACTAGCTACGATCCAAGTTAGGGTCAGTCCTAACCCTAGCCAGTCTATAGCCAATATGGCTTCTCTCTGTCTACCATCGTCGTGCGGTCGCACCCTGATCGAACGTTCGTGGTGCCCGCTCGGTGCTACTGACTCACGGTCCCGTCGCAGCAGTACTTGGAGACGTGTCCCGGTCGTCGACGTCGGTCCGCATCAGTGCACCTGGTATCCCTCGCACGTACTGCGGTCGCCGTCGACCTTGCGAGGTTAGGCCTAGCTGCTTGTCACCCGATCCCGCCGAACCTGGCTCTCGGGGGATTGTCGGTTGAAGGCCTGCCGTCGGGTCAAGAAGTGGAAGTGCTGCTGGTGCATCGGAATCTGCTGTGGCGAGACGGATGCAAGCCCGGGAAGCCTCGCTGGTCGCATACCCAGGTCGCCGGCCACTTCCCAAGCCTCACGCTGCCTTCAGAAACGGAACTGCCGCTGCTCGCCGCGAGTGCGACGCTGCCTTCCTGCGACCTCTTCTTACGGCGCTCCACCTAACAATGCCGTTCCTTTCCTCTCG
This sequence comes from Rhipicephalus appendiculatus, assembly GCA_030522465.1. NCBI lineage: Eukaryota > Metazoa > Arthropoda > Arachnida > Ixodida > Ixodidae > Rhipicephalus > Rhipicephalus appendiculatus. The sequence continues at coordinate 48,686 of JALIZH010007105.1, forward strand.
GCTCCTCGACCACGGCTCGGGTCGCGTGCCACGCGCCCTTCGCCGACGAATCGCGTGCGTGGACGTGACAGCGGAGCACCCCATCGGGTACTTTTCCGTGGCTCCACACACCATCACCACTCGCACACCTTCGGCGCGTGCCTCGTGCGCCCCTTACTCATCACACTCCTGCCCTATTTGCGTTGACGATTGTGTGAATTTCAGGCCAGGCAAAGCAGAATAAAGTCATGCTAGAGTGCTCTAACGTTAAAGAGCCCCTACTCAGCGATATCCCTTTCTGCAATGCTGTCGCGCAAAGCGCGCAACCGTCGCATAGGCGGCCCGCACCGCAGAGAACCTACAGTGTGTCGTCGAGATTCACGGAAGACATTCTCCACAGCAGAAGCGTAAGACAAATTTCAGTATATTATTAAATGATTGCTGTGAAGAAATAAAACTTCTCCTTAGTCGATGGTTTGCCAGTGTGCAGCCGAAAGTGACCACTGTCGAAAGTGGTCACTTTCGACAGTGGCTTTGCTCAGTGGGGGGGGGGGGGGGGGCTGGCGCTTCCCTTGCCCCCCCACCCCCCCGGTAGATACGCCTATGACCAACATGTTGATTCTAGTTCGCTGTACTATGGTGGCTAGAGAATGGCCATAACTGCGCGTTCCCAACTTACGCTCGCCCCGCAAAATATCGCAGCCGGCCAACGGGGAAGACACGACACGCGTTGCGTTTCCCTCTGGTCGGGCAGTGGTGTTCAATAATAACTCTAACATGCCGCGAGTAGGCGACCTTAGCCCATGTTCGGCGTCCAGTCAGTGACGCTCTTCTCGCAGTCATACCAGTTTCTGTGATACTGCTCTGACCCTACAGCTACCACAAGCATCTATGGCAACAAGGGTTTATTTAATCATTGATCATGGTCATTAGTTGTCGCGATATAGATGTACCACCTGAGCGTCAACGTGGATGCATCGCCATGAAACAGTGCTATAACTCTCAAACACCAATAGACATTGTGCAAGCTCTCTTCTATCAATGTACAGTAAACATTTAACTGTCTCTGTAAGGATGCGTTTCACTTTCGTGTTATACCGATTCCTATGACGGAGGGATCAACCATGTTTGTTTGTTTTTTTTCATTTTGCGGGCATCTGTAGTAAGCGAAATGGCACTGATACCTTAAGATAATAACTGAGGAACTCTCTGGTGGAGACGCTTCGCAGACAAATCTAAATCTAGAACTTTCTCATTAAAAATGTTCACCCTTCTTAGTTGCTTCAAAACTAGGTAATTAAACATGCCTAATTAAACAATTGGGCAGAACACAACAATATTCCTCCATGCATTATACTCCATATTCCATACTCCGCATTTACTCCATGCAGTAGTAAACAACACACGTTCGGTCGCTCCGTCACAGAGTGCATCGACATATTTTTAAACTCTGGCTATACTTAGAAAACGCACCCTCGATATACGCGAGGTATGATTGTTAAGCATGCTAACTCCTGTTGCCAAACTGCCGGCCTGCAGGACCACCCTGATTAACGCGTTTGTTGTGGAAAATATGAAACCTGCACCAGCGTATTGTCGGAAACATTGGACAAGCAAACAGACAGACAAACGGACAGACGGACAGACAGACAGACAGACAGACAGACAGACAGACAGACAGACAGACAGAAACAAATTTATTGGATCCTGATGAAGAGGATGTTTTTGATGATGATGAGTTGTGGCCGCACCCTTTAGATTGGGTGGACGAATCACTGCATTCTACTCGGAGAAAAAAAACGTATTGCACCTTCACTATTGTGATACCTGAAGAAGTGCGTCTCATGGGCACTAAGCTGCCGCTGCTTCGATAACCAAAGCGCCAAATACGCTAAAGTTTCAGGTAAGCCTGTAGGTTTTCCCCGGCACGAGTAGAATCTTGCTAAACAGATTCATATACTCGACTTCTGTATGGTTGTTTCCCCCATCAGAGGTAGTCACGTAGCGACGCACCACCTCGCCAGCGCAGCACAGAACGCAGGGGGGGAGGGGCGGTGCGTAAGGAGAAGGGCATTCGGTCACTCGACGAGGTGGTGGCGCCCTCTCTCGCGCCCCGTTGACGCCAGCCCTATGTTTGCGAAAAGTTATAGCGAATTTAAGGTTAATTAAAGCGATTGCTTCGTGGCTATTTTCGTTGGATATAATATTTTGAGACCTTGTTCGTTCATTTTCACGCGGGTTTGAGCACTGCTAGCCTTGTTATGACCTATAGTGAGCGCTTTACTGTGAGCCTGACCACGCCACGTGAGTTGTATGGATGGACGACAAGCCGGGCCCCCGAAGTGCTCTGCACTTAAAAGAAATGCAAAACAGTCTCTGATAGTACCCGCTAACGGGGCCTTTGTGACCGCTTGCCACGACCACGTAGAGGACAAAATGTCGTGACGCTCCACCCTTTCCTGAGCACTCTCAAAAGGCTGGGCTTGTTTTCGGAGTACCGTGCTTCTGATGGCCACGTAACTATATAGATTACAGGTAATCATGGTTGTGAATGCGGGCAAGATACACTGTAAAAATCTTTCTCATGCCTTCGTTTATGTTTCAGTGTTTCACTAGTTACTGCTTTATACTTCGCAAAAGCACTCTCAAAACAAACAAGGGGAGGGGGGGGGGGGGGGTCATCTGACTCTTTTTTTTTTGTCAGTACTAACTTCCCACGTGTACGACTCTTTTTGAAGACACACGTGGACTCTTTCGGAGGTCATTATAGTCTCGTGGAAGAGTTGTGGGACCCAAAAGAAAGTTGACGTGTTTTTTAAGAGATACGTGGAGACTTAGGACTCGCGGAAAAGAGTAACGCTTACTTTTCTTTTTCTTAGATTTTGGTCCTTGTAGGCCTATGTCACCCAAAGGAGGGCTCACTTCGATATCGAATGTAGCACACAGTGAAGACAAGGAAATAATATAAGCCAGACAAGAAATAACATCCCGAGTCGTCGTCGTTTCCTCGAGCAGAGGCAAAACCACTCTCACGAATTGAAAAAAAGCACCACGGGATGTCCTGAACTCGTAAGCCTCGTGGGGAGAGCATCTAGCAAATCAACGAAATCGAAAAGAAAGCACAACGGGCCGCAAGCAATCGGCATAAGGACAACATCAGGAAAAAGGGAAGTGAAAAGGCGGAAGTAATAAGGGTGGTTCAGAGGAAGTGTAAAGCGAAGTGCGTGGAGGACGTAACAGTGGCTTCTTGCCGTGTCGTAACTTCACGCTAAGGTGTGGCTACGGAGCACACGGCACGACGTTTTCCGGGGCACGCCTGGGCAGTGAGCTAAGAGGGAAAATCGAAAGTGCAATAAGGGAACGCTAACCACTTGAGAAAGGGGGGCCGGTTAAAAAGTAAAGAAACACACTTTCACTCGATAGCAAACGGAGAGAAAAGGGCTATGCGGCGGAGGCAACATCAACTGGAAAACGCGGAGGAGTTATTGACCGGAGTAAATTGAGCACGCGGACAGCGAAGCGAATCGACGACAACGAAGCATCGATTTCCAGCAGGAAAAGAAAGAAAAGTGTCCACGCGGAAGAAATATATCCAGCCGGACGTAAAGGATAAAATAAAAAAAAAGGAGAGTGGAAGGCCAGTGACCGAAAAACTCACAGGCTAAAGGCGTCTTATTTTCTTCTCAGATGTATAAGGAAGCGGAGAACAGGACCCGTGGCTTCAGGTGCCACTGCCGAACGCTGTCTTCATTTTGGTCTCTGCAGGTCGCGCCCTCTCCGTTTCTGTTCGCCGCCCAAAAGAGGGCCCTACAACGGCATCGTGTGGCGTTTCGTCACATCTGTAATCTGTGCGATCTGTGAGGTTCTGATGACGTCATATGGTTACGTCAGCACGTAATAATCATTCTTTGCCTCACTTGTCCCCGACGCCGCGGGACGGTCGCCGCCGACGATCAACTTTCCCGTTTGCTGAGTAATGGAAGGTTTTCGACCTTAGATTCCTCATCCAGCTGTTGGGAATATGGCCGACGTTTCTCCTCATTTAAAAAAATCAGTGGTGCAAGCCGGTAGACTCATAATGGAGCTGAGGCGGGAAAGTAGTGCAAACTCAAATGTGATGGCTTTCAGTAGGACTGCGCACGCGGCTTTGTGTTTCTGTATCTTTGCTCAGCTGTATGTTTTTTCTTGTTATATTTTAACGATTTATTTCCCTTCGCTTTTTCCTAAATAGGTAGGCATTGGTACATTTCATTGGCTAGGGAAGGCGGCAAGCCGCGGCACGTTCATTATTAAGGAATATGTTTTTTTAACTCTCGAAAGCCGCAGTCTCATTCAGACGCAATTATCTACAGAGAAGCGCGCAAGTGCTCATTTTAACCCTAAGGAATCAACATAAAAGCACGCAAAAAAAAAAACATCAGAAGTGTGTTTCCCAGAACTGTGTTTCATTGGGTTGGTTGGTCACACAGTTGCTCACACATGAAACGAACATGCAAATGCCTACTTGCAAATACCGACAAAACTTGGGCAAGTGCGTACCACTGCCTTTTTTGTTCTTCATCTGAAGCGAATGCCGCGGCTTTTCTGCAAGTGTCTATCAGCATGTAAAAAATTTCGTCACTAGAAAGTGAGATCACGGTTGAGAAAGTATTAAAAAATTACGAACTAATTGTCAAAAGAAGGACGAATAGCAATTTTTAGGAAACGCAGATTAAAATGACTCGAACCTGAAATCTCTTTCTCTCAAAGAAGTCCGCTTCTGGCAACACACTAGGTAATCCGCTGAAGTGACTGCCGCGTTTCCTCATCATCATATGCCTGACTACAAAGCGAGTATTTGTGTTTACATGTGTTCTTCGCTCTACCTCTATTTCTGAATCGACTTGGTGCCTTTAGTTTAATGGGACACTAAAGTGAAATATTACAGAGACCGACAACCGGCCAGAAGATGAATTTAGATGACTTCATTCCTGGGAAAATTGCCCGTCGCACTCACTGAAATGAATCCTGCATTTTTCGTGAGACGTGCATGTTGTCACGCGCTAGCTGTCCACAGCTTGCTGGCTCAGAACACCAGGTGGCAATATATATATTTATTTTTTCATTGCAAGTCGCCAAAAATGACCATTCGTGCATCTAGCAGCAAAAAATATGAACGATCCGATGTACCTGGTCACGTGACCGTTCATTGTTGTACGCGGTCGACGATTATTTGTTAGCATTGAAATGTTGTTCGTTTCTTTTTATTCAACGATATTACTCCACAAAAATGTAAGCATAGGTCTGCGTTATTAGTATGCATTAAAGTGGTTCTGCCTTCGCATGACGTACTCACCCGATGCTCGACAGCGTGTCTTGGGCAACTTCAATGTGCTCATGCAACCGTGCATGCTTTTTCCAGGTCGCTAATATTTCGGAGCGACATAGTTTTGCTACCTGCGCTTCGTCTCAAAAATAACCGCACGCTGCTACTCAGTGCGGTCGCGCATATACGTAGTGACGTTATCGATGACGTGGCTTGGCTCGTGTGTCCGACAGAGTAACGATACCGCGACGAGCCAT
>JALIZH010007106.1:0-25066 GCA_030522465.1 Rhipicephalus appendiculatus
TGGTAATATGGAAAACATGTCATGTGCAACATGACTTGCATGTAGCGTTCATGAAAAGCGCCGCTAAGGCCGTTTCGCTAGCCTTGATATACATCAAAATTGGTATTGCATGACGTGACTGTATGACGAACATAAATGACAAGTGGCAATATGGCAAATCATGACATGTCATGACTCATGAGTGACATGACTTGCATGCCACGCTCATCGCTCGCGGCCCTTTCGCTTGGTTGGTATACACCAAATTTGGTATTGCAGGGATGCGACGTTATAACGGAACATATGTGGCAGGTGGTAACATGAAAATTCTTGGCATGCATGTCATGTACAACGCCGATGGGACATGGTGCGCTTGCGTCCAGTTTGCTAGCTTGATATACACCAAAATTGGTATTGCGCGAGGTGACTGTATGACGAACATAAATGACAGGTCGTAACATGTAAATTATGACATACATATTATGTACAGCATGATTTGCTCCTTGCTGGCTGCTTCGCATGACATCAATCCTCACAGTGCGAAGGATCTGCCGGTTTTTTTCTTTTTTAACCTTTATTTCTGGCCATGGAGAAGGTGGATTGAGTGTCATAGCAAAGTGCGCCGATCTTGCAGGCAGTGGCAATCTGTGCGAGCATGTGTGTCGTCATCTGGTTATCTTTACGTAACAATGCAGATAGATAGACTCGTTTGCCGCGTATTCATGTTTGAACGCATAATCACTCTCACCGTTGATACTGTAAAGAGCTGGCCAGAGGTTTTAAGGGAAACAAAGCATTTATTTAACGTCCTCCAGAGAGTTTGGCTCCTCAATTGTTGATTCGAATGTGTGCTGATATATTTAGTTGCTCGTCGGACCTCTTACTGTTGGGATAGGCACGTACATACTATTACGCAAGATCTTATGGCACCGTCGCTTTGTACAAGCTCTTACGAAGTGTTCTGAAAAAAAAATCTGTTTGGTGAACTCCAGCCAATCTGTTCCGACAAATCGTTTTCATATTATATAGGTAGTACTGTTTCCATAATTGCATTTCCTTTCAGCAACCCTTTTTTTTCTGCACACAGCACCAGACTAGAATGGCCTGCCCACAGAATTTTCCACCACCATCGACGCACTAGCATTCAAGCGGCTCATTGAAACCATCCCATTGTAAATTTATAGCATCATTTACCCATTTTTCACCAACCCCCTCATGTAGCATGTCAAAAAGACATCTTTGAGAAAATTAATAAAAATAATATTTATATATTCAGACGGAATTAGGCTAAGTGCGTTTAAAGATTGTAAGTAACGTGAATAAAAAATTGCTTACTAGGAATGTATTTGGAATGACATTGGACTGCGTATATCTAATTCTAAATGCACTGCGGAAAATTGACGCGCACCCACCAGTCTTTCCATGTAATAATAATGTAATTCTATGCTATGTAAATCCATACACAAAAATATACACATGACCATGTTTTTGACGCGCCTTAAGCCTTGTCTTGAAAATCCTAAGCAGCAATAAATACCAGCTTTTGAATATACCTTCGCACACGATAATGAGTAATTATAATTGGCGCCATTGGTGATTCGTATATGGAAGGTTGCGTAATGCTGGAGACCATCTCTCTGTAAAGATTTCAGATGAACGCTATTAGAATGTAGTTATAGTGGATATTGTTGCACGTCTCCAAAAAGTTCAAGTTAATTGTTGCATAATTTTGCCAACAAAATGCAAGAATCGATGTGCTGTTCCGCGCAAAGATCGGTTCTTCGCGAGTCATAAAGGCTAACGGAAGAATGCTGGTACTGAAAACTGCAGAGTGTATTGGAGTTGGGGATACCAAAGCTAGTAGGTAGTTCTGCGGTCGTAACTTGCGTCTGTGAGGGCTATACAAGGTGGGACGAGTGAGGCCCGGATGCACGAAATGAATGTGTGGTGAAGCTTTGTGGGAAAGAGACGGCTGGAAGCGTTGGGCCAAAAAGGTGATGTTACCGTGCGACCCGGCAAACATTCTGCTTTGAGTGAAGAAAACTAATGTTGGGAAATTTATAAATATTTAGTCACACCAGGGATATTAATATAAGATGCCCTTCTGGTACGGCTTAGTAGACTGTTTTGTAGATGAAGGGAACCATGCTTATTAACATTATAAAAGCACCATCAAAGCCATCATCCCCGTCGCCACCGGCCGCCCTGTGGCGCCCTTGTTCAATGCGTGTGCCCAGAGATGCGCACACAGCACACGGACATTCACGCAAACTCACGTGCACGTAGGCACACATATTGGCGCACGCTGTAAGGAGCACACATGCTCTAGCTGTGATCGGTACACGGGTGTTCTTTGGAGGACGAGTCGAGTGTTGCAGCCTGAGGGACCACCACGGTCGCCTACCGGGGCTGCCGCTGCTTTGTCGGCTCAGTGGTGGGGGCTGTCAGCACGCGGAAGCCCGTCACGTTCACGCACGTTCGAACGCACCCCAAAAAAGAGCCACGCATGCGCACTCTTCGTCAACCACCGATCCTTTGCAACCCCAACAGCCGCTGCATGGTCTTATTGTTTTCGAGTCTACCGCTTTCCGTCTCTCGCTCTGGGTTTGCTTAATGCGCGCTCACTTCTGGTCCTTGGTGTCGCTGTTACCAAAAACAGGACTTCTTCACTTCCGTACGTCGATTCAACCCGTTTGTGTGTTTCTTTGTTCTTTCTAGATCCAGCTAGATCAAACGAAACGATTCAGTAGCTTTGTCACTTCAGATGCTTTTTTTTTATGGACACATTCTAGTCGCACAAGTTGATATATGATTGAAAATGATTGATTGACAAACCAGTTTGGAAGTCAGAGTCAGTATCTCTATTTAATGAAATATTGGCGTTTACTGAATTAATCGACCTTGGAAGCTGCATACAGAATGATCCCCGATGCTGCAAGCAAATATATATGAAAAACCACAGACTTTGATCCTAAAATTCTCAGAAACTGCAATGAGTCCGAGCCTCGAGACTCAAGTTAACCGTTGCAGGGAAGCTGGTTTCAAGGTCTTTGTTTTCGTGCACAGTCAAAATTCTCAAGAAGTTAAAACCTCCCAAACATGAGCGTGGGACAACACACTAGCCAGCAAAGGGCGTGAGAATGTGGTTTGTGATGTCATATGTCTATGGGCTCTCACACTAGTTCAAAGAGGTAGGGGCATAGTTTCGCGTCAGCGTCCTTTCGTGTTCTCCCAATCATTTGGAAAAAGTTGCAGCCCCGCTTCAAAGGAAACATAATGGAATGGTTCGGAGGGCAAGATGTCAAATAAAATATCAAAACAAGTTTGTTTGCTGTAAAAGTGGCGTAGTATACCATATCCCTTTGTCATGCTGCAGTATGAATGCATGACAGATAGGCAGGTGTGTTAATGTGAGACTGCTTGAGCCGCGAATTCATTACCAAAGAAATTAACTAGCCTGGAAAAACATTGCTTTGAATGCGGCTGTACACCAGTATTTGTTGACACGGGGATTCGGCTAGTCCGTTAAGATGCCTGTGGCGGAAGCCTTCCACTTATTGAGAATAGGAAGCGGAATGTGTTAGGCATCCTTATGTAGCATAGTCCAATAAAAAGACAGGCCTGCTTAACCAGGGTTAACACCAGTATTTCACGCACGTGCCTGTATGGGAAAAGCTTTTTTTGTGTTTGTTTGTGCTTTTTTGTACTTCCAGTGTGTTTGACAATGGATATGCGCTCATGCTTGTTTTCTGCATATAAAAGCTAAAACCTTTTCTTCAATAAACTCAGTATCAAGTACAGCACTATTTGTGTTTGTTTTTTATTTCTTGGTCTCGTCTTTTGCATTGTTGTTAAAGGGGCGCTGCAACACTTTTTGAGGATGGTCAGAAAACGGTGCCGATCGGTAGTCGAGGCTCCCAAGAACACGTGAGCCAAATATTATATCGCAGCACGTGGCCTGGATTTCACAATAAATTCTCAAAGTCAGCTAAAAATCGCTTTCTCTTCTGCCTACAAATGACGCTACGAGCTCAAAAATCACTCGTCACAACCATTGTGTCAGCCATTGGCTGAATTGAGCATGGCGCGCTCGGTCGTTACTGAGGCCGCCGCGGGAGGCCGCGACTTGTCCACGCGTGCGCACGCGATCGCGCTGAAAAGCCGCGTATTCGAAGAAACAAAAAGAGAAAAAGTGCTCAAGGTCACGAGGCGCGCGAGACGTATTTCCCCGTGCCATCCCTCCCTGCTTAGCTTCCAGCGCTTTCGTCGGGACGAGAGAAGCGGGAATGCAATTGCAGCGTGCTACAAATCTTTGTAACTCCGTTCGTACTGGACGGATTCTAAAAATTTTTGCGGCTGTGAATTCGTGAGGCAATAACCTCCTTTAGTGAATCCATTCCATGACTACTTGGAAAAGTGTTGCAGGGCGCCTTTAAAGCACCATGCATTTGAACCAACTAGCCCGTCTGCCATCCTATATATGTCAGTGGAGATGTACGCATGGGCGTGCGCAGTGTTCTTCTTTAAGATAGGCCAGCACCCCCTCTGTCACCTACACCGGCAGTCGATATTTTAATATTCAACCTTTATTTTCCTCATAACTCACACGTGGATGAATGATAAAGTGGACAGCTAGACGGCTAATATGTGCTTCTTCTCTTTCTATACGTTATTTTGTCTAATGATACAAGCAGCCCCGTTTTAAGTGCAGATCACTTTAGGGGCCCACGATGTCGTATGCCACCATTGTATGCTGTCGTATGCAGTCACTGTATGCGGTGGTCGTTGTCTCACGCCACTTGGTGTAATGCTGGCAAAACCGCGTATGTCATAGCCATGGATAGCAAGGGGGTGCGAAAGGGTGAGGCTGAGAAAAGTGATGTGAAAGGGAGGAAAATGGAAAGGAGAAAAGGAGAGCGCAAAGCCTAGCATAGCCATATATGGCTTCACGCAGGCAAAACCATGCAAACCATAGCAGCGTATAGCAAGGAGGTGGGAAAGAAATGTGAGGGTGAGGGGAATGGAAAGAAGGAAGGGAGGAGGTAAAGCCAATCAAAGCCATGTATGACGTTAGGCAGGCGAAACCATGTAAACCATAGCCGTGTATAGCAAGGAGGTGGGAAAGGAATGTGAGGGTGGGGTGAATGGAAAGAAGGAAGGAAGGGAGGGGGTGAAGCAAAGCAAAGTCATGTATGGCGTTAGGCACGCAAGCCATGGACTTGCTGTGCTTTATCCTCGCCCTTCCCCCCTGTTCATCCTCCTCACTGTCACTTCCCTTTCCCGCCCCGTTGCTGCCCAGTCATTTATAGCAACGGGGCGGGAAACGGAAGTGACAGTGAGGAGGATGAACAGGGAGAAGGGCGAGGGTAAAGCACAGCAAGTCCATGTATGGTATCACGCAGGCACAACCATGTACGCATAGCCGTGTATAGCAAGCGGCTAATAAAGCGAAGTGAGGATGAGGAGGATAGGGAGGAAAGGAGAGGATACATATCATAGCCTAGCGTAGCCGTGTATAGCAAGGGGGGTGGGAGAGGGAAGCCATGGTGAGGAGGAAGTGAAGAGGAGGAGGTATAGCCATGTATGGCTTTGCGCAGGCGAAACTAATTTAGCATAGCCATGTACGGTATGGTATGGTGGGTAGCGATGGTGGGGAGGAGGGGAGAGCATAGCATAGCCGTGTATAGTATAGTACAGCAATTGAATGGAAAAGCGATATCAGTGTGAGGGGAAGTGATGTGAGAGAGGAGGACGGAAAGGAGGAAAGGAGAGGGCACTATCGCATCCCAATTGAAGGTTTGCGTCCCGCTATGGAGGCCTCGCAGGATGCAGGGTTGAAACGCCAGAGCACGCGTGCCCGTGAACGCGAGTTTCACTGAAAGAACGCAGGTCCTTCAGCGACACTGACAGGCTGCGTTCACCCTTTCTACTTCTAGTCTGGTCTCTCGTTCCAAGCGCAGATTTGCTTCACATAATAATCTCCTACCATCTATGTCCCTCACACACGCTCACTTAGTTTCCCGGGGACGGACAGGCGGAAGTGCGGAAGTGTAGGAAGTGCGGAACTTCTGTTCCGCACTTCCTGCAGCTTTGACGTTAAGTGCAAATGCATACTTTTTGTAAAGTGCCGAGCACTTTAGGGGCCGGGCTGTCTAATGCTTTTTAATGCTGTGATCGTATGCTGTAGGTGTTAACCTCTAGCCGCGCATGTGCCGAGGAGCAGCTGCCACCGAGACACGCCCACAGACGGAGACAGTCCGCGCAGCCACCGCTCCGAGTTTACCTGGAGTGGCGCGAGCCGAGTACGAGCGATGAAAGGTCCGCGCTTCTACGGGGGGTGCCACGGCAAGCTTTGCTAGTGAGTCCTGTCGGGGGAGTCTGGACATTCTTGTATGGTCTCTGACAGGCTGTGGTTCAACTCTACTTTGTCTACGTCAAGGAAAGACCTAGCATCTGCCAAGAAGGCCACATTAAGCCACTAAGATCAACCAGCTTCGCTGTTTCTTAAGCTTTACACGGCTAGTGTAAACTTCTCCCCTTTTCAATTTTCGCATCTGATTTTTCCTTGATGATCAGCCTTGTCATCCCTTGACGTGTTAGCTGCACTTTTCAGGTTTCTTATATGACTGACGACTATTGTTAAGCTGGGTTTGGTCACGTTTTGCGCGCGGTATGTATGTGTGGTTCTACCAGTGAATTTCAGTTCATAGGCAGCGTCTTGCTGCGTCCGTTTTCTCTGACTTTCGTTTCTTGTGTGGCGCACTGTTAGCCAGTATCAAGCTATACCAACTCGCCCAGTGTTCCGTCTTACTGAGCCCCTTCGCATGCAGTCTATGTTAAATTTAATTCATTTCTGAGGCAAACCAACCGATATGGTTGTGAGGCTCACCGCAGTGACACCATACTATTCTTTCTGAAGCATAATCGTGAGTTGGGCTAGTTGGTGGCTGTTGATCGTGGAATAACTACTAGCGCAACAAGGCTAAAGTTATTCTAACCTTTTTTGCGCTGTTAGTTAATCTATGATGATATTCTTTAACGTGCACCTCAATCTAATGACACGGATGTTCTTGCTTTTTGCCCCATCGCAACGCCGTCGCCGAGCTCGTGACCGTAGCGATAGCTTAACAGCGCAGAACTTTAGGAAGGCGTACTTTAAGAAGTGCAACTGCGGAAATAAAAAAAAGGCCGAAAAAAGAAAAAAAAAGGAAAAAAGAAGAGCAACTTAGAAGGACAGATAAAACGTGCTTATACACTAAAGATGTAACTACAATAAAAATACTAGAACATCTAAGATTGCCAGTGACAGCTCAGAAAAGAAGACCCGGTTGTTCCATGAAAAGAAGAGCTAAGAGAAGCTTACACAAATACCAGACAGGACACGCGCAAGGAGCGAGCTAGAAGAAAGCATAAACGAAAAAAGCAAACTAAAGAGTGACAGGAATCACTGAGCAAGGAGGAAGACGAGAAAATGATTAGGTTTTTACGGTGTCTATCCTAATTACGCCTGGTGAGCCATTTTAGGTGCGCTAATTATTTCATGATGAGTTAATCCTGTGTGCCACGGGGCCGCTAAATAAGCTACGCGTGACCCTACCGCGGGTGCACTGGTGATAGCGGCGCCTCAGGCGCCGGCACTTTATGCGGCTTGACACACTTGCCACGCTCGGACGAAGCCACTTGGTTGTTATACTTCCGTCGTCTTTTCATAGGTGTATCTGCCTCAGAATGGAGAACAATGTGCGTGTAGTGGTGAGGCTGACACAAAATTCGTGTTTCGTAATTTGCCGTGAAGACACGGCCGCTGCATCAGCGGCGAGAAATGCTGCATGTAAAATGCCGAATCAAGACAGACGTTCAGTGCAAGTTGCGCGTTTGAAGTGATGAAAGATTGTTAAACGGGGAGTACTATAGGAGAAAAGGTTTCTACAAGTGAACTTTGTTTGTCGGGACACCAACTACCTTTCTTTGCAGTCGTTTTTTCTTTATTTTTTTTACGCCTTGCTCAATCCACCCCGCATTTTCTGGTAAAGGAAGAGTAGAAGAATTAATCCATTTGATTTGGCGTGCCAATATTATCATCGAGTTAACCGTAGTGATCGAATGTGGATTGATTTACGGAATGCTGTGCACCACTGCAGCGAGACATCGTCCAAGACATGCATCGAAAGAATTAAACACTAAACTTGTCCACCGTTCATTTAATACCCCTTACGGGACATTCGGTGTGTAAATAAATAAATAAATAAATAAATAAATAAATAAATAAATAAATAAATAAATTTTCACCACATGGGTTTCTTGAACATGCACTTAAATTTAATCAATCAGACGTTCTTGCATTTCGCCTACATTGAAATGAGGCCGCCGTGGCCGCGAGGTAAATTGCGTTGCAAGAAGTTACAGCATTATGTATTCATGTCTCTGCCCATTTATTGCCGCTTACGCGTTAGTTCACCCACACTACAATACTGTGTTGGCGTTGGCTGGAAGAAAGATGTCAAGTATTTCACCTGCATGTTTGTGGTAGTTGACATTATAATTAACCGCAATAATGCGTACGAGAGAGAGCTGTATAATCAAGCCACCTTGGTAGTCACTCAAGAATCAATGCGGGGAAGAGGTGGCACATGAACAGGGAAGGAAATAGTGAATGGTAGAGAAAGCGATATAACGAAGAATGAAAGGGGAAACTGACAGCGAATTGTTTTGTAGCAAATCCTTACAAGGAAATTTGTATAGACTTCTGAGAAAGAAAGCTTCTTCATTGTTCGAAAAATGCTTCCTGGTTCGGGGATCGATCCCGGGCACCACCGCCTGCCCAAGGTAGTCGTTCCACCGAGTGAGCTAACCAATATGGTAGCAAATGGTAGCGCGAGGGCGAATTCATCGACGACTCCAAGCCCATGCTCAAATGCATGTTTCAGGTGAGTTGTGTGGAATTCAGCAAACTGGTGACACGGTTATACATGAGTTCTGCGGGATTCGGTTAGACACTAAAGAAAAAAAAAGATTTTTCTTGTAGTAGTGAATTACTCTTTCACAATACCAATATCACCACGTTTACCGTTTGAAGACAATTCGTAAGCGAGAAAACGAGTATAAACGACATGTGGTTGGCGACGCTACTTTGAAGCTCCCGCACCAATCCCCGTGATGTCATCGATTTTGACGGCATCGACGAGGGCCTACATAGTTCGTAATCGGTAAAATTCAAATACATGGCCTTATGAGGGGGCCAGACACTACGCATACCAAAATTCAATGAATTTCGAATGAGCTAATATCGCCACAATATGAAACATCCTCTTTGAAATCCGTAATGTCCGGTGCGGAAAATTGGGCGTGAAATTGAGAAAGGAAACTTTGATCGATTTTCTCGTGTATTAAAATGTCTGTGATGGTGAAACTAATGACATGAGTGTTTTTGCGTAAAACGTATCAATATAATCCAATTCGTTGTTTCACTTTAGTGTCCCTTTAAATGCCTTGGTCTCAGGTTCGCTCCCCGGACTAGGGCGCCAACTAAGAAGCTTTTAAATGCGAAGCATTTCTTAGCGAACTTCAGCGACTTTGAGCGTATCTATCTATCTATCTATCTATCTATCTATCTATCTATCTATCTATCTATCTATCTATCTATCTATCTATCTATCTATCTATCTATCTATCTATCTATCTATCTATCTATCTATCTATCTATCTATCTATCTATCTATCCAGCCGCAGACGACTTTGTGCTGTGCTGGCCCTATAGTGAATGGGATTTATACCAAAATTGGGATGACATGCCATGACTGTATGGCGAACATAAATGACTGGTCATATCATGAAAATCATGACTAACATGTCATGAAAAGTATGATTTACACGTCATGGCCGTAATGCTCCTGCGGCCGTTTTCTTAACTTGCTATGTCCAAAAATTGGCACGATGACACATTTCTGCATCACCAACATAAATACAGGTGGTAATATGAAAATCATGACGTGCATGCCATGTAAAAGACGATTTACATTCCACGCTCATGGTCCGCTGAAGGCCGTTTCGCTAGCTTGATATACACCAAATTTGGTATAGCGTGACGTGACTGTATGACGAACATAAATGTCAAGTGGTAATATGGAAATCATGACATGTCATGTGCAACATGACTTGCATGCCATGCTTATGGCACTCTCGCGGCCGTTTCGCTAGCTTCATATACGCCAAATATGGTACTGCGCGACGTGACTGTATGATAGCGAACATAAATGACAAATCCTAACGTGTAAATCATGACATGCATATTATGTACAGCATGATTTGCTCCTTGCCGGCTTCTTCGCATTACATCGACTGCTACAGTGCGTGGGACCTGCCGGTTTTCTTTCTGGGAAATATACACGGCTTTCCTTGTAGCTATATCCTACTAAACAGGTGGCTCCCTCTGTTTCCTTTCATTGCCCTTCCATGGTCTTGCGTAATTCCGCAGAACAGTTTAGCACCAACAAAGAATGATCGCAACAGGAAAATCGTACGTATAAATAGAAAATGAGGGCAGCTGATACTGTCATCAGTAGAATTGCGCCTTCTTAGAGAGTCCACGGGATAGGTAGGGCACATACGTGTAACTCTGTTAAATTAACAGAGCTGATCCCAAGGAAATGCGTGGGAAGTAGAGGGCAGTAATCTGCAAGGAAATTGAGCGATCACAGCAGAAATTTTCGAGGCCTCGGAATTAGCGGACTTATGCAGGATATAGGCAAGGCGGGCTTACATCGAAATTGCCTTCACGGTTGCGTACACCTAGGCGCCATGACATCGGCGATGAATTACAAGTCGCAGTTGGGGCTATATTGCTCAATTACTGGACTGCTTCCTCATACGCCAGTGCGGACTAAGTAATGACATTAAAAAATTGGGGGGACTGTTAAGCTTCGCCTTTAAGAGTTGAACGCGATACCGATATCCTGTCCATAGTGCTTACTTCAATCACTTATTGCATACTATGGAATGGGCAGCATGCTTTAAACCACGAGCAATTATGCGCGTGAAATGTTTTCGAACTTGCCATGTGCCCACTACGGGGTCTTAAGGGAATACGCGCAGTAACGTCCGTGCCTTTTGTAGTGGGTGGCTGGCTTTAAACCACGATGGATGGATGGTGGAACTTCATTTATAGTCCTGAGGGACGCGACTAGCGCGCAGTGGGCTTCTCCCACGTTGGGATGGGCACGCTAAGACTGACCACCGCATCGTGGGCTCTCTGGATGTCGTTGTGATATTCACATCTTCTGACGCCCGATGGCAATGTACGCTTGTACCACGCAATATTACTGCGATATTACATGTTGTATTGTGACGCCTCTATACACCTCCGTGCACTGCGACTGGCGCGCCGCCGCGCGGCCGTCAGAGGAGACAGTCGTTGAGAGCCCGAGCAGAACCAAACGCTCTCCCACGCCCGCTAGCACGTAGTTTATCGTAGTCAATGAACTGCTGCGTGGTCGACTGTACCAACAGGTACACGTCGTGTCCTGCGGGAACGACGTTTCACAGTTTCTCAACTCGTTCTTGCTTTATTGGGCAGCGACATAAGTGGATCACGGCTGTGCGACGAAAAAAATGTTTGGTTCCCGCTCCCTCAACCGTCTCGCGTTCTGCCGCTGCATGCTTGGAATTTGTCTGAGACACCTCCTCTACAGGTGCAATGATCTTGCGTGATGTTACTGCTGCCATAGAGCTGGCGAGAAAAGAAACGTATGCAAGGCACTTTATAAAATGCCTTGCATACGTTCCATCAGTCTTGAGCTGAATTATAATTCGGCTAAAGACTGATGGAACATTTTAATGGACCTTCTTACCTCGCCGTCTACCCTTAGCAGTTCTGGGGTATGCAATGCGAGGTCAATTAGTGCTTTGCTGGGTTGATAGGACCATCAATTAAGGGGCGAACTGAGTTACGTATCATATTACCGTAAACACAACTAGCCGCCCAGCAGTGCTATGGGCACTCGGTAGGATCAAGCTAAGACGCAGAGTAGCTGAACTACAGGGTCTGTACGAAAAAACGAAGCTTTGCGAATGCTGTAGTGACGGATGTGCATGTCAGTGTGTTTCGGAAAGCAACATAAACAACGCAAGAGGTTGTAGTAAATGACAGACGTGACGGTGGCCGAAGTGACCGTGCCGTCGTCGTCGCCACTTTACAAGGTGAAGCGAAAGACGAAACGGGGCTTCGGCGTCCTCTCTGGCCGAAATCGTAGCACGTTCTCTTTCTCGCCCGCGCCTAAACCTCTTAGCATGAGCAGCGCGAGCGGTGAGGTAAAGAGCTGTGATCATGATGAGCGATGATGATGCCGCGACAATTTCGGGCAAAGGGCTTTGCGAGACTCGGTGGCTGCAAATCACCGTGGCACGAAGCCGCAACAAAGGAGCAGGCCGCCCGGCCACTCACCGTGATTTCTACGGCGAGTGTCCGTGGAGCCATGGATAATTCTAAATGCTCTGTGTATTCTGCAAGTACGCGGGTAGTGGACACGCACCAATAATATTCTAAGTGTCAAAGATTGACAACTTACCGCGACGGCTATAGAGTAAGAGTCTTGCATTACACACACCTGACGCAATCATTTACCCGTCAGTACTGACGACGCGCAGCAAGGCGCTCACTAACGTGAAAAACGTGGCCGCTTTGGTGCAGGTTTTCCCTTTTATTGAGGGTGGCATCGCGGCAGAATGACGATATCTTTAAATACAGCTCGAAGCACTAACGCGCCGGCTACGGGCGCTTGCGCCACCATAGCTGTCAAAGCAATGAGGCGCTGCTGTCTGCTAAGATTCTCAACGTTGCACGCCCGCCGCACCACTCGCGGCGCTGCGCGCGGTTTTCAAGGCGCCCCCTATAGGTCCCAAACGGAGTGTATACAGCAGGCCGGTGTTTGTGAAGCATGAAAGTTATTTTCGCTGCATTTCCAAGCAGAGGAAGTTATTCTTGTTGTATTTACAATCAAGCGCGTGGCTTGCCACGCAGGCGGCCTGGGTTGGATCCTCGCTCGTACGCGGAACTTTTTATTTTTTATTTTATTTGCATCGTTCTCGATTTTTGGGTCACGGACAAGTTGATGATTTTTCGCTCACAACCAACGGCGCCGACGCCGACACCGACGCCAGAATTTTCGCGAAACGAGCTTTCTAACGCTATCGCGTTAAAATACGATTTGCTTTCCACTACTCTGACTGTGATTTTGTACGTAAGTCCATCCGTATTCGTACGACAATATTTCTCATCACAATGACTCTATCCTGGACAGAGCACATTGGTTCAAATGTGGCTAAGCCACTGTATGTGGACTATGTGACCAAACACTCGCAGTGCCTCATTACAAAATATTCCTTGTTATGTATAGTCAACTTCATGCAAGCGCACTTTCGTTCTGGTATTCAACATATGCCTAAATCGAGACTTTTGTTCCCGGGACTGCCGAAAGAACACCGCCACAGCGCAAGCAAGTCCTGCAATGTAAATGGAATTAAAAGTAGCTAACGTGGTGGCTTGGGCGAGTTGGTAAGACATAATTCACTTAAAAACAGCGCTAAAGACGGAGGACAAGTAAAAGAAGGACACAGACGGCGGCGCTGACTTTCAACTAGATTTATTTGCCAGAACCGCGCAATATATACTTGTGCAGTATCTGACAAAAATACTAGCGAAAAATGATAAAAACAGTAAAAACCTATGAATACATAAT
This sequence comes from Rhipicephalus appendiculatus, assembly GCA_030522465.1. Classification (NCBI taxonomy): domain Eukaryota; kingdom Metazoa; phylum Arthropoda; class Arachnida; order Ixodida; family Ixodidae; genus Rhipicephalus; species Rhipicephalus appendiculatus. The sequence goes on from JALIZH010007106.1 coordinate 13,713, forward strand.
CATCGTGTTGGCGCGCCATGAACATCACGTGTACCCGCGTTCTGAAGAAAATCAATTTCTTTCTGTGATAACGCAATCGAAGGCCTGCTAACGCACACGCTGCCTAGCCTAGCCATTTCCGCAGCCTCATAGATTTCGCTTATTGTCTGGTCCCGATGACGCTTAACCACAGCACAATGCTGTAAGTCAGGAGAACAGCCGCAGTCTCGGCAATGAATGCCGAGGTGGCCCGACACCGTTGAAGAGACATTGTAGGAGTGCTCTTTCAGCCGCTCATTTAAACACCGACCTGTTTGGCCTATGTACCTCTTGCCGCAGGACAGGGGTAGAGAGTATACTACCCCTTCAACGCAAGGAACGAACTTGTTCCGATGCCTGGTCTGGCAAGCTCGCTCTTCCCTAGAACCAGGATTCACGGCCCTGCACATCCTAGCCAGCTTTTCTGGGGCTGAAAAAACCAAGTCTACTTCGCACCTGCTGGCCACTTTTTTGACGTTGTGCGTGACACCGTGGATGTAGGGAATAACGGCAAAGTTTCGTTTGTCACGTCCCTTTTCCTTTGCACGGGTGCGAGCACTCGTCTCTGGGCTCATTCTGACTTCTCTGAGCAGACACTCAGCAACGGCGGTCAAAACATACATCGGGAAACCAGCCTCAGTGAGGCGTTCAGTTTGCTGACTAAAGCTGCTCCGAATCATGTGATGGCAAGACTTTCGCAGTGCGTGTGTGTAGCAAGTCTTCGCAATAGCGCGCTTCACCACTTTTGAGTGTGCCGATCCGAAAGGAAGGATTGGCTTATTTGCGCGCGGTTTATATGCCCAACACACGTGGGTAGGCCTTAGCAGATAAGGAGGGAGGTTTTGTTATTATTCCGAATGAACTCTATAAGAACAAAGCGAGTGAAGCTATTTTGTCTGTTTTTGAGCCCCAAGTTAATGTGTCGCTTCCGAAAGTTAAAACCGAGGCAATAAGTCTGTGTAAACAGCTGAATCTTGATGGTTTGGTAAAAAAGATTGATGGCGGGAAAAATCTTAGCATGGAAATTTTCTTTAACGCGAAAACGCACAAGGTTAACTGTCCTTTCCGTGTAATAGTTTCGGAGGCTAACTCGTGGCAGAAACCGTTAGCACAATTTCTTCAGGGTAAACTGAAGTTATTAAATATTGACGATCCGTTCCTAGCTAAGAGTTCCGATGATGTAATTTCCGTGCTCAAAGATAACACATTTTCCGGCTACCAGGCATGCTCAATAGATATTAAAGATTTGTATTACTCTTTGCCACACAATGGGCTTCTAGTTTGCATTCGCGAGTGCATTGACAGCTTGGGCGTTGTGACTTATCAGAATGCGGTAGGCATATTTGTTGAAGGTTTCATGGAAGTGCTTGATAAGTACCTTAGGTCGACATTTGCAGCGTGGAATGATAATATTTTTTTGCAACGTCAAGGGGTATGCATGGGGTCATCCCTTGCACCCATTTTAAGTGATTTATTTTTAGCCAGCCTTGATCGTGCCATTCAGAAACGCTTAGAATGCACTAATGTTAAGAAAGTATTCCGCTATGTTGACGATTTCCTCGTGTTGTTTCAAGCTGAAGCCTCGTCGATTGCTGCCTCTTTGACTAGTATTTTAGTAATTTTTGAAAAGGGCCTCTCTCCGCTTGGTTTGACCCATGAAGTTCCGGACAGAGGAACTATCAGGTTCCTAGATTTGATGCTAACGCTAAGGCCTACCCACGTGTGTTGGGCATATAAACCGCGCGCAAATAAGCCAATCCTTCCTTTCGGATCGGTACACTCAAAAGTGGTGAAGCGCGCTATTGCGAAGACTTGCTACACACACGCACTGCGAAAGTCTTGCCATCACATGATTCGGAGCAGCTTTAGTCAGCAAACTGAACGCCTCACTGAGGCTGGTTTCCCGATGTATGTTTTGACCGCCGTTGCTGAGTGTCTGCTCAGAGAAGTCAGAATGAGCCCAGAGACGAGTGCTCGCACCCGTGCAAAGGAAAAGGGACGTGACAAACGAAACTTTGCCGTTATTCCCTACATCCACGGTGTCACGCACAACGTCAAAAAAGTGGCCAGCAGGTGCGAAGTAGACTTGGTTTTTTCAGCCCCAGAAAAGCTGGCTAGGATGTGCAGGGCCGTGAATCCTGGTTCTAGGGAAGAGCGAGCTTGCCAGACCAGGCATCGGAATAAGTTCGTTCCTTGCGTTGAAGGGGTAGTATACTCTCTACCCCTGTCCTGCGGCAAGAGGTACATAGGACAAACAGGCCGGTGTTTAAATGAGCGGCTGAAAGAGCACTCCCACAATGTCTCTCCAACGGTGTCGGGCCACCTCGGCATTCATTGCCGAGACTGCGGCTGTTCTCCTGACTTACAGCATTGTGCTGTGGTTAAGCGTCATCGGGACCAGACAATACGCGAAATCTATGAGGCTGCGGAAATGGCTAGGCTAGGCAGCGTGTGCGTTAGCAGGCCTTCGATTGCGTTATCACAGAAAGAAATTGATTTTCTTCAGAACGCGGGTACACGTGATGTTCATGGCGCGCCAACACGATGATTATGTATTCATAGGTTTTTACTGTTTTTATCATTTTTCGCTAGTATTTTTGTCAGATACTGCACAAGTATATATAGCGCGGTTCTGGCAAATAAATCTAGTTGAAAGTCAGCGCCGCCGTCTGTGTCCTTCTTTTACTTGTCCTCCGTCTTTAGCGCTGTTTTTAAGTGAAGTAAATTGGAATCCCTTGGTGACGCCGCGCTCCTTGCGAGGGTACAGCGGTGGCGATTAATTGCATCCGCGCCCCGGAGAGCAGGTGCTAATGAAGTGCTAGCCTTTAAAGGGCCGCCACATCTCTCCTACTTTTCGCGGTTCTCCAGAGCCGTGACTGCTCCAACTATATATAAGGTGAACCTTGGTGCATTCTATAGGACACTGCCGCCTAAGCCCTCGGCGCCCGTTCCCAGCAGAGCCTATACACGCACGCCAAGCGCTTACTCCTCCTCACACCCCTTCTCTTTCGCATCCGAAGCGCAATTAATGGCAGTCTCCACGGCGAAATAAACGAGGTGGTCAAAGGCATGGTCTCATTTAGCGGTGTCCAAAACTGTGGCGTTTCTGCTTTAGGTTCGCGTAAAGCTTACTGGGACGCTTCTTTCGAGGTAACATTGTGTATCCGTGTGCGCAGGTGTGTTCGTAGAGAGAAAGTGCAGCTGAGCTGCATGCAGCCCATTTGCGCCTGTAGTGTCAGAAGGTGCACATGTCCGAAGTGCCTAATGCTTGCGTAGTTGGTGCTTGGAAGACAGGTTGTGTGGTGAAAGCGAGGGTGTCAGCGGGTCTCTTGCCTCGCTTCTGACTTAAGTTAGCAAGTATATTGGAACCGGAGGTCCTAAAAAGGATGACGCAGAGTTGCTCAATTGATTGGGGAAATGGTACTGCTCAGTGATCAATAAATTCTGAGCGCACAAACAGACGAGGACAAAAAACACGCATGACACACAGGCGCTAACTTTCAACACTTTATTGAAGCCAGGGGGGACAGAATATATAAGGGCACACGTGACCTTACATGACGCCGGCGCAGGAGGCATAATATAAGACATGATCAATGACGTCGCAGGTAACATAATTCTTTGAAAGATAGAGCGATTGATGGCTTGGCCACACATTTATCTCCTAAACTATCTATCTTTTCCGCCTCGATTATTACCCGCACGAGTTTACTTTTGCTTCTTTTTAGAATGCTGCACTTATATTGGCAAATATTGGCAGGCACTTCTTTTCCACACAGAGATCTACACTGCGGTCGGCACTCGAAACATCACGATCATCACAACCAATACACTTTCTGCAGTGAACGTCCAAAAACCCTCCGCATTTCTCCCTAAAATTTCGACAATATTCCCTGAGGCGATCGTTTACACACCTCCCGCTTTGTCCTACATAGGTTTTGCCGCATTAAATGGGCAAGCTGTACACGACAGATTCCGCACAATCGGTGAACTTCTGTTTATGCTTCTTCGTGCAACCTGGATTGTGAGGAGAACTGGGGTTCGTCATTTTGCACAGTTTTTGAAGTTTCTCAGGGGCTGAAAAAACTACTTTTACATCGGCCTTCTTCCCTATCTTCTTCAACCGATGTGACACGCCATGAATATATGGGATGACAGCGAGCTTCTGCGGGTCATTAACACTCTGCAATGCAGCAGCCTGTTTTGACGAACTCTTTTGTAGCATGCCTTCAGCGGCACTCACTAGTAAGTGAGTGAGATAACCACAATCAGATAGCCGGAGGGTTTGTTCGACAAAACTGACGCCCATTAGTTCCGGACATGATTTATGCAATGCATTAGAAAGACATAACTTAACGATGCCCCTCTTAACCAGTTTTGAATGGGCGGAGTCATAAGGGAGCAATGGTTTGTTAGCGCGAGGTTCGTACTTCCAGTACACCCGCTTGTCACTAAATAAAAGTCTGATATCAAGAAATCTGATACTGTCATTTGATGGCATTTCATGTGTTATTTCTAGCGACGCTAGGCCTGCGCGTACAAGGGTTGAGCAGGTTGTTGGCGAGCGATCCAAATGAGTCAGCGTCACATTGAAGGAAAATTAAGAAATCGTCCGCGTATCTAAAAACTTTGGTTGATCTAAAATCGGCAAGGCGGACACTAAGGTCTCTGTCTAATTGAGCTAAGAACAAGTCACTAAGGACGGGGGGCAATACACGAGCCTATACATATTCCGTCTTTTTGCAGATACGGCTGACCGTCCCACTGTATCAATGTAGATCGGAGGTAATGACTAAGAAGTTCCAAAAAAACCACTGCTTGACGTCCCGCACTCGTTCTGGAAAGCCACATTTCCGTATCTATATATACAGTGTTGAACACAGTAAATCGTGTCAGACTGCGGCAAGGAATAGAACAAGTCCTTAATGTCTATGGAAAATACTCTGAGGCCCTCGTTAGAAGAGGACTTGACGAAGTCTAGAACTGCTTCAGAACTCTTGACCTGGAACGGGTCATCAATAGGCAATAGGCTGAGTTTTTCCTGAAGATATAAGGCAACAGATTTCTGCCAAGTGCCACTTTCGGACACGATTGCCCTAAAAAGGGGCGTCCACCTTATGCGTTTTCACACTAAAAAAGATTTCAAGACAATTCCGCTGACTGGCTTCGATACCCTTCCGAACTTTTTCTAGCTCCAGCCTAGTACAGTTTTGTCGAACAAACTTTTTCTAGCTCCAGCCTAGTACAGTTTTGTCTAACATACCCTCCGGCTATCTGATTGTGGTTATCCCACTCAGTTACTAGTGAGTGTCGCTGAAAGCATGCTACAAAAGAGTTCGTCAAAACAGGCTGCTGCATTGCAGAGTGTTAATGACCCGCAGAAGCTCGCTGTCATCCCGTATATTCATGGCGTGTCACATCGGTTGAAGAAGATAGGGAAGAAGGCCGATGTAAATGTAGTTTTTTCAGCCCCTGAGAAACTTCAAAAACTGTGCAAAATGACGAACCCCAGTTCTCCTGACAATCCAGGTTGCACAAAGAAGCATAAACAGAAGTTCACCGATTGTGCGGAATCTGTCGTGTACATCTTGCCCATTTCATGCGGCAAAACCTATGCAGGACAAAGCGGGAGGTGTGTAAACGATCGCCTCAGGGAACATTGTCGAAATGTTAGGGAGAAATGCGGAGGGTTTTTGGACGTTCACTGCAGAAAGTGTATTGGTTGTGATGATCGTGATGTTTCGAGTGCCGACCGCAATGTAGATCTCTATGTGGAAAAGAAGTGCCTGCCAATATTTAATAAGTGCATCATTCTAAAAAGAAGCAAAAGTAAACTCGTGCGGGAAATAATCGAGGCGGAAAAGATAGATAGTTTAGGAGATAAATGTGTGGCCAAGCCGTCAATCGCTCTATCGTCCAATGAATTATGTTACCTGCGACGTCGTTGATCATGTCTTATATTATGCCTCCTGCGCCGGCGTCATGTAAGGTCACGTGTGCCCTCATATATTCTGCCCCACTGGCTTCAATAAAGTGTTGAAAGTTAGCGCCTGTGTGTCATGCGTGTTTTTTGTCCTCGTCTGTTTGTGCGCTCAGAATTTATTGATTATGTCACACCAACACGCCCAAACCGCCACAACTGCTCAGTGGCTACGTGTTCAGGATACTGAACATGAGGTTCTAGATTCAATTCGCGCTATTTCAGTCACATTCCACTAGAGTAGCACGAAGAGCAGCGTACTTACAGGCTTGTTTCGAATCAAGGGAAACTTATACCGCTTAGGAAGCAAACTGATAGGACACTGCGAATGTTATGTAGCAGGGTAGTTATCGCTTACTTTAAGACAACTGCTGCGCAAGAAATGGCCACCACTAAGAAGAAAACCCGCATGCTTTTGTTTTTTGTCTGCGGTGGACCATTTCTTGCGCAAGAAATTTTCTTTAAGAATACTATGCTACATTAGGTAAGTAAACCTTAAAACGAAAATACATTAATAATATTGTACCAAGGATGATTTTCCTGTAGGCGCGTAATGCAAGGCTATAGTGCATCAAGCGTTTGGATTTCGCGTTGTCTCTCTACCACGTGGTTTAAGTGAATATGGAGGCTGTTACTGTTTTATAATCACAAGACACCACAGGAAAAAAAGTATCAATGAGAACTAACAGACAAAGATGTCAAGGAAAGTATAGGGGACGCTATTAGAAGTAATTGTAATGTAAATGTGAAGAAAGAAAAGTGGACGAGAAGATAACTTGCCACCGGCAGGGACCGAACCTGCGACCTTCGAAATAACGCGTCCGATGCTCTACCACTGAGCTACGGTGGCGGTCATCCCCACGTCCACTTTATATGGTATATATGTGCATTTAACCGTGGGAGCGTCAGTCAGCGCCGCCTGTTGCCATTACGGCGAGTGTGGAACACTCTTTTTTTTGCCTGTACGCGTCACGTAGTACGGCAAGTTATCTTTTCGTCCACTTTTCTTTCTTCACATTTACATCACAATTACTTCTAATAGCATCCGCTATACTTTCCTTGGCATCTTTGTCTGTTAGGTCTCATTAATACCGTGTTCAACAAACCAAACGAGCCCTTAAATCTACACTTCTTTCCTTCACAGGAAAAGAGAAGTATGATGGCAGACCAGGCACTGTGAAAACTATGGTGGCTGTCCACGCTACTTGTGAATATACGCAACTGATGAAGTGTGTAACCTGTTGATCTGGGTCACAAGACTCAGAAGCCCTTATACACTCTAAGGCAAAATTACTCGAAAGTGGGGCAATGGAGCTCAATAGTCAGGTGCGATGAATCGGTAAACTCTTGAAGGAGCTATCACGGAGGGATGCGTGTGGTGCGCAAACAACTTAGACTGCAAAAGGAGCAACCATTGCGAGATGCAGGTCGTTTGCAGCGATATGTTCCGTGTGCAAACCGTTGTCAAGGGAACTAACCGTCCTCCTCGCTGTCAAGTCAGTCTTCCCAGTTGTGTTCGCGGTGGCGTGCTGGCGGTTGTGCCGCTCTCGACATTTAGTTCAAGGATGTAGGAACTATGCCGTCGCGGGTTAGATACACACGTATGTAACGATGACGGTATGGTGCTGCTTTTACGTTTCGCCACACACATGAAATCTGAAGCTGGTCTCGACACGCCACGCTGCATTTATCCGGCGTAGTCATGGCGCTGTGTCGCCACTGACTGGGAATGGCGGCCCAGAAGAAAGTATCGGATCCATGATTTCAATCTGACTTAGGGCAGAAATCGGCAATGGATGCTTTTGGAAGTCATGACACTTTAATCTACTGTACCTGCCACGTGCTCTAAATGCATCGCCATCGCCGGCAGCAGGTTCGATCGTGTTGTATTTCACGCGCACGAAGTGCACTACGAGTCCCGGCTTAAGCATCAGCTGTGCTTTGTGACCGGCTGGAAACTGGTTACCATTGCCGTCGGCCTCCCTGTCGCTCGCTCACCGAAGTTTCGCAGCATATCATCACTGCAAGCTTGTGATAGTGGGCAGAGGCCTCGCCGCTTCGCTGCGACTCGTCCAAAGCGCATTTAGGTGGCCAGCAATGAGCTCGATTGTATGTCGCGCGCTCGAAATGCACAGCAAAGGGGGGGGGGGGTCTTTAGCTATAGCCGACTTTAGCTGTTCTTCCTAACTTCTCGGAAATTGGTCGCCATTATCGCTCGCAAGGCGTTTACCCACCGTTCGTGTCAGCGGCCCCGCTTTCGCTCGCTCTACTGCCGTTTGTTCGAGGTTCGCCGCTTCGCTGCCAGCAGCGGCCACTAGCGGACTTGCTCGAGATGTACGACGCCGTTCGCAGAAAATTCGCCGACATGTTGGCGGTGTCCCGGCGGGATGGCTGTGGCGGCCGCACTTTATCTGTTGTGCTATACTGATCGGAACGCGTCTTCGATGTTGTATGACACCGCAATGAAATTATTTGCAAGCAACAATTTAAACGTACGTTTTTATTTCTCCTGGCATGTATTCTTCTTGTGCGTGTACTTTCATGCTCTCTATCACGTGCGACTAACTATTTCCAATGAAGGAAAGAAGCGGAAATTGTAAGGGCTCGTTTTTCTCTGTAATACACAATATTATTCACAACTAACAGACAATAATGCCAAGGAAAGTAAACGGGGATATTATTAGTAGTAAACGTAATGTAAATTGCAAGAAAGAAAAGTGGACGAAAACATAACTTGCCGCGGGCAGGGACCGAACCTGCGACCTTCGAATAACGCGTCCGATGCTCTACCAACTGAGCTACCGCGGCCGCCATCCCCCCCCCAGGGTTGCCGTTGGTGGCTACTTTGCGCCAAATTGGCTACTTTAGGACCCCGTCTGGCTACGAAGATTTCAGGTTGGCGCCATGGCTACTTTTTGGCTACATTGAACTTCTGTTTTGGCGCATTTAGTAGCCAATTTTCCTATTATTGGCAGGTGAAAGAACAAGCCAGCCTACAGATGACCCACTGTTTTCAACCTTTTCTGTCGCTTAAGCTAATGCGCGCGCATGTCTTCACCTCACCAGAAGGCTCGCGCGCATCAAGGCATCCCCACGCAACGCGTGGCGCGCCTGTAAAGATGGAGTGGCGAAGTTGCGCGCATGTTATCAAATGTGTGGCTATCACGCTGCTCATGCTACCCGCTATCTCTTTTGACGTTAGTTCCTAACGCTAATGCAAAGAGCGTATTCTCATGAGAACTTCAAAAAAAAATCGAAGATCCGCACCAAAATAAAGCTAGTATGTAATTGGTAAATATTGTAATCAATTTCGCTGTGCAGCTCCAAGAAAAGACTGATTCAACGTCTAATGTTCTCACCGACTTGTTGGCTGGAATGTTCCAAAATTACTCCGCCTCTGGCAAGAAGTCTATACTGCACAACAATATGCAAGCGCACTGAACGTACACTAACCAATCCGATATAGTTGCGGTACCACCTGGTGCAAAATATGGTTCATGAAACTAAATGTCAGAAAAAAAAAAGATTATACATGTCGTCCGAACGACTAAAAGTTGCCTACTTAACTCTTCAATCCCGTTGCATTTTAACCCGTCACTTGATCATGTGATATAAACAGGAAGAGTAATATTCTTTCGAGTACAATCACACTGCTGGCATAGGTAATAGCCACGAAATTCCGCCTTTACCCTCCGTCTCTAACAGAGCATCGAAATTTTTTCCTCTTGGATTTATTTCAAATAACGTACCACCGCAGCGTCCTTCACGACGCATTTATTTTATCACCGCAATATAGGTCCCATCACTTTAGTTATCGCTGTCAGATATGTATTCTATTTTGTAAACACCGAAGCTTTTATACCGCCCGCAGCAAAGCGAACGAGTGAAATCACCTTCATATCCGATCAAGTGTTGATAATAAGTTTTCTTGAAGCAGTAACTACCATAGCAACAAGTACTAATCTGTGGGAAGTCTGTACGTTGTTCTTTTTTACTCACTGTGTTGTGTTACTTTTTTTGTTTGTGTTTTCTCCGTTCTCCTTTGTAATGCTCCTGCCCTTGCGGTACATTAATAAATAAATGTCATTTTTGTAACTCACATGTAGCTTTAAAAATAAGCTAGAAGGAAAAATTATGCTCTTTTTTTCTATGTTTTTGCATATCGAAAATCATATTAGTGTATAATAATAAAAATTCTAGTCATAATACCACTTTTGTTCCTATTTGGCTACAAATTTGGCGATAAAGTTAAATGGAATGGCTACTTTGGCTACTTTTCGCTTGAAATTTGGCTCTTTTTCAAGTCTACCCAACGGCAACCCTGATCCCCCCCGTCCACTTTATTGGGTATATATGTGCATTTAAACTGCCCGCGGCAAGTTATCTTTTCGTCCACTTTTCCTTCTTCACATTTACATGACATTTACTACTAACAACATCCCCCTATACTTTTCTTGCATTAATGTCTGTTAGTTCTCATGAATAACTATTTGAAATCATTTTGTGCTTTGCAGGACGCAGCCGTTGTCAACAACGTGCCGTCTGTTGTGTGCGTTGGAGTGTGCGATGCCAGTAATCTATCAAGTTCGTTGGAGCAGCTCAGAAAGAGGACTGTACCGAGAAATGACAACACGGCTGGCACTGTATTGCACAACTGACAGTGAATTCACTTAAAGAAGGCAGAAACTTCATATGCAGGAGCGTAGCCAGAAATTTTTTTCGGGGGGGGGGGGGGGGGGGGTTCAACCATACTTTATGTGTGTTCGTGCGTGCGTTTGTATGAGTCCGTGTATATATACGCAAGCAAAGCTGAAAAATTTCGGGAGGGGGTTTGAACCCCCCCCCCCCCCCAACCCCCCCTCCCCACTTGGCTACGCCACTGTTCATATGTATATAAAAAGATAAAGTGTTTCAACTCCGAGACCATTCGTTGCTGCTGCCACCGCGCGAGGGTAGTGGCTGGCCGCCGCCGCGGCTGCGGTCACTGCTGCGGATCGCTGGCGTCGGCGTCGCTGGAAGGCGGTACTCACCAGCGGCGACCTGGCCGGCCAGCTCTGGGCCGTCCGGCAAGCCGAAGATGCATGCCTGGGTCCAAGGACTTCGAGCCGTCACCTGAGGCACCACCATCACCATCGACGGAGGGTGGGACGGGACAGGGGTTAATCCGCTCTTTCCCCCGCCTCTCCCGAAGAAAACTGCCGGACTCGCTTTAAATAAAGTTTATTCATTCATTCGTTAACTCATTTTCGTGAGTCAATGATTCACAGATCATTCGCACGGAGCAATTGAGTGGACCGACTGTTCGTCTGGACGTGGTGCAACTGTGGAGACTAACAGTTGCCCGGTAAGGTGTAAA
>JALIZH010007110.1:0-11043 GCA_030522465.1 Rhipicephalus appendiculatus
TGTATGTGGTTTGTGTAAGAAAAGTAATATATGATCGTGCTTGTATTTTGTTTTTGCACGAGCAACCTGTATTTCTTTTTTTATTGAATTATAACGCTTTTTTTTTTTCTCGAATTTCCGATCATGATGACAATAGGAACATCGGTGAGATTAGAACATCTTAACCTCTTGTAAACATCCTTGTATTAAAAGGAGCAAAATACCTACTCTCGATTGATTTGATTAGTTAAGATGCAGCGAGAAGGACTGAGGTACTGCTCACAGTTTAACAAATTGAGAATCTGTGGCGGCAGGGTGAATGGACGCGTAACAGCTCCTATTTTCGCCTCTGTTTTCAAGTGGCACCACTGACATTTTGCTGCGAATGCACGCTGTTTAACTTCACGGGAATATTAAAAAGCTCTGCCTATCGTAGTGTCGAGACGAAAGGAGCTTGCCAGGTCACGGCGGCCGCATTTATACTCCATCACAGAAGTACCTTGCAGCACTGTGGAAGCTGCAGGGCTTGTTAGCCAATAGGAAAGGCGAAAGCCCCCTCAAGACATGTTCATCCGCGTCGCGTCGTCTGCTCGTCGTCTCTTTGGCGTCGGCTCGCCTACCTTCTCGATACTTGCTCCCTGCAGTTAATACAAAACGCATAAACCTCCGCGGGAACGCGACCTCGCTGTTTCTTTATGTTCAGAAACCCACTTGTGCAGGGCGTGAGAGGAACGCGGTTCTTTTTATAACAGCGTCCATACTGGCGTTTTCACCGAGTTCTTTTTTGACAGCATTGTCGACGCACTTTCAGCTGCAATCGCTTACCATTCTTGGGTGGAACAGCAAATTATTGGCACAGAAAACAATATAGACATTCAGGGTGTTTCGCATCGTCAACGCATCACCGACGCTAATGTTGTGGCGACATCTGCTCAGTTAACATCAAACCACTTTTACGGCTTGGCATCGCCTCAGTAGTCCTAGCAGCACCAAAACAAACGAGCGATATAAATAATAGCGAAAGAAGATACCTGATTATTTGCCCTGAGCGTTAGATTAGACTAAGCGATGAGAGATTATGCCACTTATTTCTTGCTGTCCGGGCAGAGAGCCAGTAAAAAATCCCGAATTCGGATGGAAGCGGGTGGTCTGGGGTGTATGGGGGCTGCCATGTTGCTGTACGTCACCGAGGTTAGGGTGGTTATTACGGCTACCAGCCGGTAATCTCTTCATTATTTCAGAAATTTTGAAGTGCATGCGTGTAGGGCCTAACGTGCGACGTAGCGCCGTAACGCGTCATGCGAGAAGCAAAGCTAAAACACTTGCACCTCGTTGATAATGAGAGTTAAGCCCGGGACTATATTATGTGCTGCGCAAGGACACTGCCTGTTTACTCCTCGTAGCTTCGGCAGTGCTGCAAGGTAATTGTGAGATGGAGTATAGATGGGAGCGAAATGCTACAACACCAGTGCGCTGAGAATTGGGTACATGTAAAAGAACCCTAGGTGGCAAAAATCATTCAGAAGTTCCCGCCTACGACATTCGTAATAATCATATCGTGATATTCGCTCGTAAAACCCCCGAATTGTTGTATTTTTTCGGCTGATACCGCCGCGAGCTGCATGTTTGAGCTGCGCGGGTGCTCATTTAAAAACAGAAAACTTGTTCAGGCAGGTATTTATGGATGCTGAGTGCTAAAAGTAAATGCGTGATAGCAAAGCGACCGTCGCGGAAGCTTAGAAAGCTAAAACAGCGAGGCTGTCCCACACACAGCCCCAGCGATAGCAGCGTTCACATAGCCTGTCAAGCACAGCTGCGCCTCTGGCGGCGGCCGCTGGCTTCATATGAAACTGAGGCCGCAGTTTCGTGACCATAAGAAGCATTGAATGACTTTGGTAATACCCATGTTTCTGTTGGCATCGTTACGCAATCGTAAACAACTGGTTATATGAAACATATGCGACTGTTCAACATATATCTGTGCGTACAACATTTGTACATATTGAATTAGTAGGAGTCAATCTTTAGCGTCATTTCAAAGCGTTTCGCTTAATAAAAAAATTACAACCCAGTCACCTTACCTCCGCATGCTTCGCATAACATCGATTCTCATGGTACTTGGGATCTGCCGAATTTTTAGATGCGAAACATCTTATGCTCGGGGCTGTGTCCGTCACTCCCGCGTCCCGCGTCCGGTCACTTTCACGAAGTAGGGAAGCAGCCACTATACGAACCAGAACATTTTAGTACATACAATAAGGCCGTCAACCACCATTGCAGTCACAAGAGTCATGGCCGAGAGCACAGAGTGGCTGCTTAGCGATGGCTAGGCAGGTGGTGGGTGCAAGCAAAGAATAACGCGCCACCGGTGGTGTCTGTCGCCCACGTTGACTACATTCCTTGATCTTGCTTGCATGCGCTTGTGGGGGTTTTGTCCGTCCCTCCTTCCCGCGTCCCACAGCACCTTCTGTCCTCTCCTATGCTCCCCACCTTTCTCTCCTTTAGGAATCCTCTACTTGCGGGGGCTTTGTCTGTCCCGCGTACTACAGCCCCTCTCCTACGCTCCCCACCTTTCTCTCCGCTAGGAATGCTCTACTCTACGGAGCGGCGCCCGAGTCCCGTTGACTCCATTCCTTGATTGCTTGGATATCCTTGCGGGGGCTTTTTCCGTCCCGCGCCCCACAGCGCATGCGCGTCTCTCCTCCCCCCTCTCTCCTCTCCTACAGTCCCCCCCCGTCCTCTACTCTAAGAATCCGCTACGCTACGGAGCGGGCGCGCACGACAGGTGGTGTGACAGCTACATACTCCGCTGGGGGCGCCACGGTAGTTGCGCGGTATGAAAATGGCGGAGCGCGCGCGCCTCATTCTCTCTCCTGTGCAGCGCCGCGATGAGCGCCCGGGTCGCTGCCGCGAATCGGGAGCGCCGACGTTTCTCCTACTCAAGCCAGCCATCTCCCCCCGCTGCTTCGCATCCACATATGGTTCCCTTTAGCGGGAGATGGGGAATTTTTTTTTATTTGCATCTTTCTCGATTTTTCGGTCACGGACAAGATGATGATTTTTCGCTCACAACCAAAAGAGCTGCGAAACGAACTCTTTAACGCTATCGCGTTAAAACCGAGCAAGAACATGGCGCTTATGCGAGTGAAAAGAAGTATGAACGTGAGATAGACGTTTAATTTCGATGTGAACATTTTGTGTGATCCAGGTGGTAGGCACGCCGGCCAAACACACGGGACTTCTCATGCACAATGGCGGCTGTTGGCTGTTTCCTGTACACACGTACAGATGGCGCTGCAACAAATTCTTTTTAGATGCGAAGCATCTTATGCTCGGGGGCTCTGTCCGTCCCTCCCGCGTCCCCCGTCCCGCGTCCGGCCACTGTCATGAAGTAGGGAAGCACCCATTATGCGAACCAGAACCCTGTAGTAATATGAAGGCCGTCAGTATAGAGTATAGAGGCACACGTACAAGTAGCGGCGTACGCATTTAAATAAATTGAAAGCAAACGCTAGTCAAGGAACTCACCAAGAACAGCTACCAAAGAACCTTTATTCTGAAAGCACGGCAACGCTCGCCGAGAAATTCAGCGTCCGGCCCTTGAATCAACACCACAACAGAAACACCACTCACTCTATGTCTGAGGCGTAAGCGAAACCATTGCCCGTACAGGAAAGAAGACATCCGAGTGACTCACAAGCCTACGACCACATGCTTTCTACTATCTTTCTACATATTGCCAAAGACTGTCCACCGAGGGAGACAGCCCAAAGCACTGTATACACGGAGAGCTTGGATAAAGCAACTTTAGTACCGCAAGGCCTCATGAGAAAGAGCGACGAAAGCATGCGGGGTATGGTGAGTCCCTCGTCTCGCTGCTCGGGCCGACCACCCATGCTGTCGAATGGCGGCCGCAGGCCTGGCAACTCCAATGGCATGTGCCTGGACAGCTGGTGTTGATTAGAGCGTCGGAGGCCTATCAGCCGGCGACACTCAGCGTGGTGGCCCAAAGTCCCTCTTCCGTCTTCGGCGGAAACTCGGCGTCGCGGCTTTTGCTGGGGCACAAAGGCGCCATGTGTCGCATTTCCGCGCCCGCACCAGCGACAATGGTGTTGTCCCGAGTAATTGCAACCATGCACCTCCTGATGCATGAGAAACAGCCGGGCGCCTTCGCGCTCCTCCTTATTGCCGCAAAATGAGGCGGCTGCCTTTCTTCCGTCCCGGCGCCCACGGCAGAGGGTGACTCGCCGATCGCAACAGCCCCAACGTTCGGCGCTCCGTCAGGCCAAGCAAGTTTGTGTCGAGGGGTTCTGTGTCACAACAGCACGCAGCTATGGAGAAGAATGGTGCCAGCCAGGTTTCAACTTCAACGGCCAGGAAGCGACCTGGGTCAACGATGAAATTGACAAGCTTCTTCGCTAAAGTTCCAAAGGTGAGACCCGTGTTTCTTATTGTCTTTGCTTGTTACGTCGCTTTGAAGAGGGGACTTAATAATTCCCCGCTTGTGAGCTTTGAGCAATACTATGATACTGTTTTCGCCATAAATTTCTCGTTCTGAGATGACTCTTTAAACACGATGAATGTGGTTCTCTATATATGGTCGAGGAGTGCAATTGCCCCATTAGCTCGACTGCAGTCATTAGGATTAGGATGTTGTAGGTTGCCGGCGGATCCAGCCTTGCGAAATTTGCAGGCAATTGGCCCCGCCCGGTTTCCTCTTTTCTGATCATATGGAACCAATGTCTTTTTAAAGCGAAGCGGGGGAAGTCGCGCGCAGCGCGACGCAGCCCTGCTTAACTGCAGTCATAGCTTTAAATATCTTGTACACTTGCTATGGGTATGACTGCATGACGCCTTTTCGTTTTCTTATCACTTACAACCTTGCCACTTGCTAACCGGGCCATTGGGAATGATGACTCAATGACCACAAACAGTGGCCCGGTTACGCCAACCGTAAAACGCGCATTATTTTACAGCGCAAACGGCCGAATTTACTCGAGTCTTACGTAAACCAAATTTTCACTGTTTCAGTATAAAAATGCACTTGAAGTTGAAGGTATTTGTAGCAGACTTTAAATAATACTGTGCTGTGCTCCTATGTTGAAGATTAAAAAAAAGAAGACAAAAATGGAGAGAGACATGTACAGTTAAAGTCTTTGAATGAACAATTTTTCTTCTGGCAGTTAATTTTATTGTATAGCACAGTTCACGTGTTAATTCAAGGTCTTTCGTCTTGACTGTTCGGTCTACAAAGATGACAAATGCCCGCATGTTTGTGTTGGAGGCACAGATATTTGCCTTTGCGCTGCTCGCTCACCAAGGCCTCAGGCGAGCAAAAACACGCAACGCAGCTGTATTCAGCATGCCAAATATCTTTTCTTACGCGTCACTTTTCACAATCAAAGCGGCGAATCACCATGTACATTTCACTGCAATACTACACGAATCTACGCGGACTCGCAAAAATAATCTGCTCCGTCGCCCTTTTGTAATGACGATAATACTCCATTTGAGCCCTCGGATGGTCATGAGAGGTTGTTAAAAACCCACGAACGTGGTTGTGGTTCAATATTCGATTCCAAAGCGCGGGCGATTTTTGGACTCATAAATAGAAGAAAAGCTGCGGATTAGATTGGAGTAAGTTGGTGGTTTCAGTTCCAGTTGCGAACAGCTAGGGAATCAAAAGGGTTCTCGGCCATGATAGTCATAAGACTGTTTTCGCCCATTAGAATACAGATGACTTTCATAAGACCGCAACGTCAGTTCTATATGAGTGTGTTTGAATTAACGAGATTTGATTGTATCTAGTCTATAGATCGACGGGCGCTAAGACAGGCACATATGGCTCGAAAACTGAAATATATTGAATGTACGGATACTGGAGTAGAGCTGTGCGCCGCCGCGCCGCGCCGCCGCCGCCGTGATCCCGAAAGTGACCACGCCGCCGCCGCCGCCGCTCGATATTTGCGGCGCGCCGCCGTTAGTCCTTTATTTTAACCCGAACGGGGGAATTTGCGCATAATGTACAGTCGCGCTCAATATGACTTCCAACACGGGAGCGCGTGGCCTCACGAGTTCAAAGATTGCGTATGGCTTTGACTAGCCCTTATTTCCACCGCTGAACGCGTTTCTCTCACTTGGGTATGATCCCAAATATGAAGACAATATTTAGTTGTTGAAATAAAAACAAGTATAAGCCATGTGCAATCTTTGAACCCGTGAGGCCACGCGCTCCCGTGTTGGAAGTCATATTGAGCGCGACTGTACATCACCGGGGGAGCTCTTCTCGATGTGTCCATGTAATGGACTCTCCATTTCAGCCGCCGCTCATTGGTGGGAGCACGATCAGCAGCGCGGCCTCTCTTTCCGGTTCTTCGTCTTCAATGCCATTTTGACGCCACCATGTTTTCATCACTCTCGACTCAAATTAGAGGAACGGAATGCGCTTAAACCATATATAGAGGGGAAAAAAAAAAAGGAGTGGGCGTGCGTAGCATCTGTAAGCCAACCTCCTATGAAGCCGCTATTTCATCGGGCTTGTGTCACAATTCCCATCATGCTCTTGTTTTCCTTTTTCTCGGTGAACCGATGGGCAAAAAAACAAAGATTCGCGAGCTTGCGCGCCTCACGTCCACAAACCAACCTTCGCTGACGCCACTGCCCCCTCGTGCTCCATGCTCTGGTCACAGTTTCCAGCATGCTCCTGTTTCATTTTTTTTATGGCTGGAGAGTTCACGATGTGTACCCATAGTGGACTATCCATGTTAAAAAAGCAGCGCAAAAAAGACGAAAACACAAGATCAAGGAGGACACAGGACAAGCGCTGTCCTGTGTCCTCTTTCATCTTGTGTTTTCGTGTTTTTGCGCTGCTTTCATGCATGAAGTTCAACACACTCGCCCAGTTTTGTACGCTGTTGGACTATCCATTTCGGCCGCAGCTGAATGGCTGGAGTTTGGCGCTGATCTCGCCCCCCTGTTTCCGGTTCTTCTTCCGCAACGTCAATTTGATGTCACGAAGCTTTCACAACTCTCGACACTAATTGAGGAACGGAATGCGTTTCAACGCAACGAACGCAGCCCCCAGACATCCACTCTAGTACGCACATCTCGGAGGCCGTGCACAAATTCTGATCGCATAGACAGAGAGAGATGCAAGGAAAGGCAGGGAGATTAACCAGACGCACGTCCGGTTTGCTACCCTACAGTGGAGGTAGGGATTAAGGTGCGTAAGCCATCGAATTAGGTTTAACCCTTTCGCGACCGAAAGAAAAAAAAACTTGCCAAAATGACCGAAAAAATTTTTTCGCTCGCTTTGTAGAGCCTTTTTTTTCTCAATTAAATGGTACCATTATTTTAATGAAATAGCGTTTTTTTAATTTTTTCTAGCGTACAAAGATACCGCATGCGCGGTATCCGAGGCGGCATTGCAATGAAACGTGAGACAAGGCAGAAGGAGGAAGAATAAACTCTATTGAAAAAAATTACGCCATCTCCCGCTAAAGGGAACCATGTGTAGATGTGAAGCAGCGGGCGCTAACGCTTACATTGGCGGTGGCGTTGACGCTGGTGCTCATCGCAGCGTTGCGCAGGACAGAAAACTGGGGAGGCGCAAAGTACGCAGTGATGGAGCGGTGTTTCCTACTGGAACATGCCAATCGCTGCTAATGGGCAATGAGAGACAGAAGACTCCGACTGGACACAGAGACCCGCAGTCCGCTTTTAGTTAACGCGCACGGTGCGAATTTTTATTGTTCAACAACGCACAGGAGAAATCTCCCACCGGCACCACCTTGGAGGTCAAGATCCATTGCCATATATACGCGGTGGCCAGTGAACGGTTGTGCAGCGCGAGCAGTCGGTTGTTTCAACCAAGAAACTCGCTAGCAGACGCTGCCTGCGTCGGCGTCGCGAGGCGAGAGAGGGGGGAGCGTAGGAGAGGAGAGAGAGAGGGGGGGGGGGACGCGCATGCGCAGTGGGAGTATGGACGCCGCGGGCAGGGATGCCTAGAGGGGGGAGAGGAGGTTTTTTTATTTTTATTTTTTTTGAAAGGTTTGCGCATGCGCAGTAAGGGTGGTCACGCCGGCACACCATCACCGGATTAAGCTTCGCCATAAGATGCTTCACATCTAAAACATGGAGAAGTGGGACCATCTTGCATCGAAAAACACAGCTACAGCGGATACAGGCGTCATTAGTTCCGCGTGGAACCAATTTTTGTTGAGGACGAGTATAGCGGTCATCGGTCCTACTGTTAGGAAATCTCATGACGACTCCACTCGTCAGCGGTCGCGAAAGGGTTAATGCGGCCGCCCGTCTAATGCACCTGTGAAGATGGGTACGCATTCTCTGCATCGTTCTCAGACATCTGGGACGCACTCATATGCAAGTTCAGACTTTCTTCTTACGCTGGGAATGTGCTGGCGGGTACGGTCCATCGACGTGGTCAAGAGCAAAACATCCCGGCTCACCGCTTTTTCGAGTAAGCGAATGCGCTCTGCCGGAATGGACTGTGGACATCTTTAGATAGACGCATCGAGAATAGCTCCCCTGAAGTTCTATTTTTCTCTCTTCCAGAAGTCTCAATAGTATTGCCGTCAGGCAATACTATTGAGACTTCTGGAAGAGAGAAATATGCTATCTAGAGAGTTGGGTCGTCGCCCCAAGGCTGTAGGATGCCAACGCTGCGGCATCCTACAGCCTTGGGGCGACGACCCAACTCTCTAGATAGCATATTTGTGGAGTCTTGGGCCTACTACATTGTACATAGATAAATAAAATAGATAAGTAATATATATTGATGGGTTAATGCACCTTTTTTCCTTACATTTTGAATCAAGTAAGTCGAAAAAATAAATAGAGAAGTAAAGGCAATGAAAAGCATAGAATAACCGATAGCTGAGCTAGGTGGTAGATATTCATGTTAAAACGACACGAGGTGAAAACAGACACACGCAAGAGTGAACTCAAGAGAGTGACCAGTTATATCTCACGTAGAGCATGACGCGCAACTGACTGATAGGTATCGCCTCTTGCCTGGGAATGCGCAGACACAAATTTTAAGTGCGGAGCCGTTTAGGGGCCCCGGCTGTCGTATGCTGTCGTCGCTTGGCGTAACACAGACAAATTCACGTATAAAAATAGAAAAAAAAGGGGGAAGTAAGCAAACAATAGAAAGAAAGGAAATAAATGGGAAGAAAGATAGAGCAAGAAAGAAAGAAATAGATGAAAAAAAAAACAGGAAGAAATCAATAAAAATAGAGAGAAAAAAGACAAAAAAAACAGAAACGGAAAAAAGAAAGAAAGGGAGGAGGAAAGAAAGAGAAAACCGAAGAGGAACAAAGAAGGCTGCCCAGGTCCGCACTTCCTTCAGTTTTGGCACCTCAAGTGCAAAGCTGAAGTGCCAACCATTTTTATTATTTTTTTTTACTACCTTCTTTACCGCCGCTGTACGATTTTTCAGTTAGCGGCCTTTGCGGTGTCTTGACTACTCTCTTCTGTCCGTGTTTGCACGCCCTGTCTTTTTAAGGTCACCAAAACAGCCAGGGTTGCCGTTGGGTATAATTGAAAAGGAGCCAGAATTCAAGCTAAAAGTAGCCAAAGTAGCCATTCTATATAATTTATCGCCAAATTTGTAGCCAATAAGAAGAAAAATGGTATTATGGCTAGAGTTTTCATTATTATACAGCAAATATGATTTTGAATATGTAAAAACATAGAGTTAAGACCACAATTTCTTGCCCTTCCTTGGTCTTCAAGCCACAGGTGAGTTGCAAAAAAGAGTATTTATTTGTTTATTTATTTAGCCTCAAGCCCAAGAGCATTAGAGAGCACAGTGGATAATAGCCGAAGACAAACGTGACAGAATACAGTGAGCAAAAAAATAACAATGAACAGACTTTCCAACAGAGTAGTACTTGTGCAATGGCAGTTACTGCTTCGCGAAAACGATGATTATCACCGCTTCACCGGCAAGGAACGTTATTCCACTGGTTTGCTGCGCGCAGTACAAAAGCTTCGTGTTTCGCAGAATGGAATACCGACCTCATAGCAATAACCAAAGCGATCACACATATTGCGGTGATAAAATAAATGTGTCGCGAAAAACGCTACGGTGATATTTTCTATGAAATAATTTCAAGCGCCAAAAAATTTCGATGGGCTGTTAGAGACGAAGGGCAAAGGCTGGATTTCGTGGCTGTTATGCTGGCAGTGCAGTTAGAAAGAACATTACATTCTTCCTCTTTATATTACATAAGATATCACCACATAAGTACTCCTTACAAGTTACGAGGTTCTAACGCAACGCTATTCAATATGCAAATAGGTGGGCTGTTTGTGTTTCGGGCGACACAAATAACTTCGCATTTTTAGACATTTAGTTCTATAAACCACATTTTCCACCAGGCGGCGCAGCAACTATAATAATAATAATAATAATAATAATAATAATAATAGTTTATGCAGGATAGAGTTCTTTCCAGACACGGAACGATTTTGGGGCATTAAAGTCAAGAAGTTGGTTAAACGTTGAAAAACTTTTGTTACAGCCGGAGACTGAAATCGATTAGTGGCGTACTTACCATAGTTTCAGACCAGCTTCACTTCGGTGCAGACTTTTGTTTTTGGTTAAGTTCGCGCGAGAACACACGCTATCCTATCAGCATTAGAAACTGACGTCTGAATATATAGCGGGCAGTGTGAGCAGCGTGCTAGCCATGCGTTTGCCAAAACACGCGCAACTTGGGTCACTCCATCATTGTAGGCGCGCCTTGCATTGAGTAGTGGTACCTCAATGCGCACCAGCCTGCGGCTGGGGCGGATACATGCGTGCGCATCGGCTGGAGGGACCGAAAAGGTTGGAACTAGTGAGAGATCTTTAGGGCTTGCTTGTTCGTTTACATTCAATTAATAAGAATATTGACTACTAAGTGAGCCAAAAAGGAAGTTCACTGTAACCAAAAAACAGCCATGGTGCCAACCTGAAATTTTCGTAGCCAGACGGGGTGCTGAAGTAGCAGATTTGTCACAAAGTAGCCACCAACGGCAACCCCTGGGAAAACAGCC
>JALIZH010007111.1:0-35000 GCA_030522465.1 Rhipicephalus appendiculatus
TCCATAGGCGATGCACAGCCATCGTGGTTATGGGTGCCGACCGGCGCAATTCGCGGGAGTCGCGTTGGGTTCCCTTGGGACGCAATTACGCTCCTGTATGGTTCTCTTCAGAGCACAGCAGGAAGGTGATGTTGAAGTTTCTCTCTCCCTTTCTGTGTGTTCTCACTTTTCGTGTGTGTGTGTGTGTGTGCGTGCGTGCGTGCGTGCGTGCGTGCGTGTGTGCGTGTGTGTGCGTGCGTGCGTGTGTGCGTGTGTGCGTGCGTGTGCGCGTGCGTGCGTGCGTGTGTGTGCGTGCGTGCGTGTGTGTGTGTGTGTGTGTGTGTGTGTGTGTGTGTGTGTGTGTGTGTGTGTGTGCGCGTGTGTGTGTGTGTGTGTGTGTGTGTGTGTGTGTGTGTGTGTGTGTGTGTGTGTGTGTGTGTGTGTGTGTGTGTGTGTGTGTGTGTGTGTGTGTGTGTGTGCTGTTACGGTAACAAGTGGGAAAGCAATCAGTGGTTACGGTAATAAGAAGAGGAAAGGAGCGAAAAGAACGACAACAGCGAAGGAGAACAATCAGACAGGACAAGCGCTGGCTTACAAGTGAATGTTTATTGAAATACCACACACCCACACACATGAACCAGCAGCGCATGCGTAAATAGGCAATCTCAGCCGTGTCAAAGCTGCACACCTAACATTACATAGTCATGATACGTGTCAATGCGGTACAAACAACACAATGTTATCGAATACCAAGAGATCAAAGCAACGTGCGGCAGCTATATAGAAACGCGATACCTTTATCTGCAAGGAAATCTGAGGGATCACTCACACATGAGACTTTGCCCTCTTTTTCATTTTTTAAAGACGATAGTCCCCAGTGTAGGGTAGCATACCGGTCCCTCTAGACTGGTTAACATCCCTGCCTTTCCTTTCTCTCCTGTTCCTTCCTTCCTTCCATAGTCTTTCTTGGGATACTTCAACGCAAAAATTTTGGTCTGTCTGTCTGTCTGTCTGTCACCCGATTCAGCTAGCTACTCGACCACAGTTTAACTAATTTCTGAACGCCCAGCCATCTTGAACAGGTGTTTGCGTTCATACTTGTGAACATATTCGATCAAAAAGCAAATACTACGCACACCTGAGGCGCAACATTAATATGTAAGTGTCAGGTCGTGTTTTCTTTTATTAGAAAATACATAGCTACACAATTCTAAAGACCCTAGTGTTTTTTAGGCTGCGCTGAAAATGCGACGCTGTGCACGAACTGCGACGCTTTGCATGAAAAAGCCCTGTGCCGACGATAAGGTGCTGCCGCTGGCAGTGGCCCTTGGTCACGGTGTAATGTTCTTGGTTCAGCACAAGCTCATGTCTTTCAATGGCGTCCATATCTCGGGCAGCGCCTCCTCTATTTTCTCAATGCCAGCCAGATGCGGCCAATTCAACGTAGAGTAGGCGCTGTCTGAGGCAAGGCAAAACATAGTACGGCCGGCACAAGACCATCGTCTTTCGACGACATTTGCAGCGAAGCACGCAGATACGCGGCCAATTTTAGGGGCGAAGCTCCCTTATGGCGAGAGCTGGCCGGTTGTCGAGCGGCGTCGGTCGTCGATCGTCAGCCATCCTCTGTACCCCGTAGTGTTCCCTTATCGTACAATAGAAGGCGCTGCCTCCCCCCCGCCCGTGCTCTGCCCGCCCCCCCACGGCGCGTTCCCCCCCCCCCCCCCCGTGCTCTGCGTAGTCAACGGAGCCTGTCATTGCATCAGCAGTGTGATCGATGTAGACACGGCCGCCAGACAAGGGCATTCGCTAAACTACCCGAAAGATCACATTTTGTGAACAAATTTGCGTGCCTCTCTCCACAAACACTGCACGGTGCTCGGATGCTGACCCGAAGGTCGCGGGTTCAATCCCAGCTGCGGCGTTCCCATTTCGGAGGGGAGGCCAATTGCTAGAGGCCCACGTACTGTGCGACGACAGGGCACGTTAAAGAGCACCAGATAATGCTCTTTAACGATATGATTATGAAGCCCTCCACTACGTGGTGTCTCCTTCAGTATACGTCACGCCTCATGATCATATCGTGGTTTAGGGCGCGTAAAGTCATAGTTATTGGTATTAAACCTTGTAAGCGTGGTACTCTGGTTTGGCTACGCCATTAATATATAACCAAATGATTCTTCTCCAGGAAAAGGGTAACCTTGTTCTCGAGCTATAAAACAGAGAGAACGCGATACTTCTCACAAGGTTCCTTGAGCAATGTGTACACAAAGCTGGGTGCCGTTTTTTATTGGTCCACAACTTCGTTGTTACCATGTCAGCCCTGGATAATTTATACAGGTTGGATGCATTATCTGCGCGTGTTTTCCGAATAGTTAGCACCTCAGAAGACCACAAACGAAAAACTGAGCGAGTGGTGGAAGCATTTAAGTATGAACAAACATGTCGTCAAATTGGGTCATCAGGGCTCAGTGGCTGTTTATTCCTGCCACTCACTAGAGTACACAAAATGTAAACCAACGTCTTTTTTGTCAATATGATATTCATTGAAACAGCTTCGGCACGTCGTCCCGACAATGGCGCTTACCCGCCTCAGCTCACCCACCTCCGCTTACCCACCTCAGCTTACCCACGTCAGCTTACCCACCTCTGGATCCCAATGACTTCGGTCAAGCTTTTTCTTCTTTGTGGCTCCTGGCTCCGCGCATATGCCACAATTTTGGTGTCAATCGCAGCGGGGAGCATTGAAGAAGTATTCCCGCAAGAATGTGCCGTCTTTCATGTCCGAGGAGATAGGGAAACGTTGTGTGGCAGTGTCAATTGACACCGCCAGGGCCGAAACAAAGTGCAGTAAACAAGTGCAGTAAGCAACTGCAGTTCATTAAGAGCATCACGCGTGATATAGCTAACGAAGGTGGTAACCGTGTTAGAAGGCCCCCACAAACTACGCTGTCCTTCAAATCTCTCAGCGCCTGTGGGATTCGGAAAAGGTCATAATGAATGATTCATGGTATTCTCTTTCTTCTCACAGCTTGCGGAATATAGCATTTCCTTGAGCCACACACGCTGAACCATCGCACAAAGTGCGCTGTAGCGCGAGCCGCTCGCTTTATCTTCATTCCATAAATCTGCATACTAATGACAACCGCAAAGCACTTGCTGCTTCAACCCATTCTTTCATTTACATGCTATGCTCATCAGCTAAAGAGGCGACGACATCGCAAAATGTGTGGCTTAATTATTCTCCAACCTCAAATGGTCAGTTACAGAGTAAGTCTTTTGTAATGCTAAAAAAGAAGCGCAGAATAAATTACTTCGCCGACAATTCACAGGATGCTTTATAAAACTGACCCGTCGTCGTTAATGAACCTATAATGCTGCCTTGATCGCAAGAAGTGATACCAGTACCTCTTACAGAGCATGTTATCATGTTGATTTGCATTCTCAGAGTTCATTAAGGCTGCCGCGGTTTCTTTAAGGCGCACGGCAATATCATCTGCGATACAATGCATGGCCATCAATCTGCGGTGGACATCGCGTTTGGTTACAACGGCATGGGTGTAAAAAAAAAGTCGGAACGACACGACGACAGGCAAGCAGAGAGATATCAAATAGCATAATCAGCATATGAAACAGGCATGTACCGCGAGCGAAACGCGACTTCAGGCTAAAGAACTTTATGCAATTTCATCGCCGCTTTGAGGGTGTGTACTGACACTCCCCAAACGCAGATCGTTCGTAATTACTCTTAACTAACTGAAAAAAGTGTTCCTCCATGCGACAACAAAACAAAGTGTTCCTCCATGCGACAACCAAACGGAGCGTCACACATAGCGGATGCCAAGAAGGTAATGTACAAAATTTTCCGCATCAGTAAACCTTAACGGCTTCTGAACTAAGGAATTTCAAGCGCAGTCATAGAAAGAAGCCTTCATTTTTAACCCCGTTTATAGCAGTGTCAAAATGCATAAATGGGTCCACGAAGACACGAGTAGGCAAGGATGTAGAAGAATAAAAACAAGGAAACTTGAATTTAATGTGGGAGATTACGTCACGTCGCCAATTTGCTTCGTTTTGTTTGCATGAAGCTTATGTTACTCTCGAAAAAATTACACAGTAGCATTGAAGCAATTGATATCCTGATTTCAACATACTTTGGGAAAACAGAAGTATATATTGTTCATAGTGGCAGGGGCTTACTGATCAGCTTACATTTGTCAGCTACGTTACAACGATTTACCAAGGTTACATGAGCAACTCGTAATAGGAGATTCAGCTTCTATTCTCAATCTCCGATGCACCCCAGGAGCAATTTGATGAGCACACAGGTGATCCACCTCCTTCAGCAAAAACGTGGAGCATGCTTGAGCTTCGCCTTTAAGATTAGAACGCGACAGCGTAGTCGGAACCCGTACACTCTTAATCAGGTCCTGCTTAAAGTGTTAGATATAGCCAGGAAACCGGACATTTTCGTTTGATTTCCTGGATATAGCCAGCATTTAACCAGGACCCAATTAAGAGTGTACGCATCACGTTCTCAATCGCTAACGTGGCTTCACTTCTGTGTAGACATCTCAACCATGCCGCATGCAGTGGAACGTCTTTGTGTGTAAGATTGGCCATTCCAAACTATCCCAGACTGCCCGCTGCAAGTACGGTGGCGAAGTGCCTACTACGCCGTAATTCTTCCTTTTTCGAATTGGCGATGTACCCGCTACGCGTCCATAACGCAGGACACGCACATGCGCAGCTGCACAGTTTGTTGATGCTCTTGCTGACAGTGGTGATTAGTTACGCCTGCGCGCTTTCTAATTGGTGGGCCTTTCAACCAACCACTCGCTGTGAAATTCATATGTTTTGACGCCTGACGCGATTCTAAGCTGCTGTCACGCAATATTGCTTGCGTTGAAGACACTCCTCGCATTATACGATATTGGTATAGATCATTCCCCCCCCCCCCCCCCTTTTTTTTTAACAGTTTCGCGCACGGGCGTGGCCCTGTGGTAGAATGCATGCTTGCCACACAGATGTCCTGGGTTTGACTCCCACTCTGACCGATGGTTTTTATTAGTTGTTTAATTGCATCTATCTCGAATTTTCGTTCACGGACAACGCTGATTTTTCGCTCACAACCAACAACACCGGCGTCGACACCAGAATGTCTGCAAACGAGCTTTTTAACGCTGTCGCGTTAGTATCCGTCATCTTGTGGAAGCTTGATTAGTTCAGTTATTATTTTTGTCACGTTTACGAGCACAAACCACGTTTGCACGACATTAATGACCGTAGATTTTTCTGACAGCAAGCTCAATAGAGCAGAAAAGCGTGACTCACATGTGAAAAAAAAATAAATAAAAAATGCTTGCTCGCTAAAATGCTGATCTCTACGCCTGCTAGCGAGAGAACGAAAGCCGCATGACCGGAACCATGGTAAAACAGTCGTATGCAGAACAAAAACGTGCTGTTTCGAGCCACTGAGTAGCAGAGCGGAAAATAAGTAGCAGGAACGCACGAATATCACACACAAGGTGTGTTTTCTTTCCTGCCAGTGTTGCCTTCCCAAAACCGCCATAGCAGTATCGAGAGGGCGGGCAACGTTGATCCGGGTGTAAACAAACGGAACGCCTCTAATGTCAATTCGCGAACTTCTTTCCCGAAGTTCTCAGTGAATAAGTAGTGCATACTCCATTATTTTGTTTCCATTATGGCAACGAAACTCCCTACAACTCAACGTTAAAGCCAAGCGAACAAAAACCAAGACAAAATTTGCCAGTGTACGCTTGATGTCTCTGTATTCCATTTCGAAGCAGAAACCAAAATAGCTTTTGTTTTGGGCAAACAACCTCTCGATCTGGTCGCGTTGAGCTTGTTTGGGGTTTGGCCGCCGCTGAAACCGCAGAACTCGCGAGCTCGTGTCGGTGTGTTTTTCGTGACGAGAAAGCGGCAAAGTGAGAGTCAGTCCTTCATCAAGTGAGACTTAAAGCGAAACGCGTGTGTCACTGTCGTTTCGTGGCTTTGTCTGACACATAAGCACACGACAGAGTTGAGTGCTTTGCCGTGTCGCTTTTAAACCCATATTCGCGGTTTCGTGCCGGTCGTAGCTTTGCCTATTGCTTACTCGGTGAAACGGTTGTTGCCAAAGTCCTAACATGCGGATGGCAGGTAGATCAATATTTCAGGCGAACGAACGCATGAAATGTGTGGCGGTGAAGTGGAGGTAAACAGAACGTGTTTCCTTACTTCGGGAAACTAGCTTAGAGCTTTGTACCGGAAAAAGCGAAACTAATTTCTCTTTGGTGGAGCCTGCTTTTTGTAGCGTTAGCTACACTGGCCCAGCCAAACCCGTTTCACGTGGCACATCAAGAGCCGTGCTGCGCATGCGCGAGGATCAGTGATGTCACACAGCTGGCGCACCGGAGCCCGGAGCCGGCATCTCCCGCGCACTCCGTCGTCGCCGCGCGCATCTGACCGCCGCCGGTCTGCGAATTCCAGAGGAGTGACGTCGTAGCCGTGGTAGACACACTGGAGCCGGCGCGCGCGCGCAGATTTTCGCCTTCGCTGTGCAGTCGCCGTCTGACACTGCGCTGGAGCCGCTGCGCTTCTGACTGGCGTTTGCCATTGTGGTATAGCCATGGAGAAGGAGAGCGCAAATGCTGCTCAACGGCGCAGAAGAGCGGAGAAGCGTGACTCATCGGATCCCGAAGTAGTTGCCTGGCAATTAGCGGTTGAGGGCAGGAAGAATGAACAGAATAGTGTGTTGGGGCCATAGAGACGGCAGCGTGTTACTTCACTGATCACCAAGCCGTCTTTGTGGCAATAGAGAAGCAACCTGACGTTGAGCAAAAATATACATGTGCCACATAATACTTATACCGTGTTTGTGTGTCATTGGAGCAGCAGTAAGCACGATAATCAAGCTAATCCTAGACAATCTAGACAATCAGGAAAGCTAAGAATAATCAGCTGAACCTTTGCTAACGCTACGTATATCCTGGCATAGCCGAGCTAAGCCACTGCAAAATTTTTGAGATTGAAACCAACACGCCGACTCGCTTTATAGTCAGTGTTGTCTGAGCTACGATACTCCTGCCCGGTTACGTTCTGCTACGTTAGTCAGTCTACATATTTTAAGCTCTCTCGTCTTAATTTTCTTTCTTTTAAATGGCGCTAGCACGTATAGCGACATCCCGTTTTTGACGGAGCACACCGCAATTCGCCTCCAGTCCACGGGTAGTCAAGCGTTTGCTCAAATGGGACGAGACCCCTATAAATATTAAAAAAAAAATCATATACAACAGAGGTAATCGTTCAAATTAACAGTCGTATCGGATAGATAAAATATCGGAGCGCAAGTTAAGATTAGGACCAAGTAACTATCAATATAATTAAAGAAAATTAATTCAATGAGTTGAATGGTAGAGCAGTCAGTTTTCTTGTGAACAGTTGGCTCGTTACGCCGCCTGGCAGAGCACATGTCAACCACGTGCTTCTTTCTACGTGGTTTCTGAGATCCTCTTTGTAAGCCAGCACGATGGCGCGGAGCCCGAGTTGGTTTCAGGTCCCCGAAGAGGAAAACGCACTTCAACTCGTCGAGTGCACTTCCCTCTGCGCTGATCAGCAACGAACTCCGGCTTTTCGCTTGGCCTATCTCTAAACTGAAGCGTAACCTGCGATTTGCTTATTTTTTTTCGGCGTTGTCTAAAACACGAAAAGCGTGACGCCATTCGTCGCCTCAGAGATTCACGCAAGCACGTAACCTGTTTTGTTTTACAAAAATCAAGCGACAAGCATTCGTGAGGACCGTAGGAAAACGCGACGTCGAAAGATTTGTTGATACGGTGTCAACGAGCTTGACATACGCGTGGCCTGATGTCAGCGTGAGTGACGGCCGTACGAGGGCGGGAGATGGCATCGCAGATTGTGGCGTATGAGGCGCATAGTGCCAGTTCTTATCTTTTCTTTCTCTTTTAACACCGGTGTACTTCACAGCAGCGTCAGCTGAATCTGTAAGGTAGACGCAAGTCTCGTCGCTTACAGCTTTCTACGGATGACGATGTTATTGCGTAGTACTTGGGCATCGGCATGGTCGTATTGACGGTGTAATGCCGTCATAGACTCTCCTCGTATTTCCTTGTTTAGCACCCTATTTCCTCTGCTTAAAGGGACACTAAAGTGAAACAGTGACTTGGTTTAGAATGACAAACTGCACTCTGAGAACTCTAATGCCATATGTTTCACTATCATAAGTTCATTATTAGCGGAGAAAATCAAGGATGAAGTTTTATTTTTTAAATTTGGCGTCGTTATCTGCGCGCGTGACGTCATAAATTCCAAATGTATTTTTCGTATTTTCGCGACATTGGCCCGATGAAATTTTCTGAAACTTCGTATGCTAGGTCTCAGGCACCCACAGATGACAATGCACCTTATTTTTGTCGATTAGAAGCTACGTAGGACTCAGTAGACGCCTTCAGAATCTATGACGTCACGGTGTTTGGTGCGGGAATCTCAAGGTGGCGTCTCCACCCGCATTTTCTTTTCGCGCGTTTTCTCACTTACCTAGCGTCGTGTCGTGGTTAGAGTGGTGTTTCTGGGATTGTGAAATTGTACTTAACTAATACGCGAAAAATCGTTTTGCCCTTTAGTGTCCCTTTAAGTACAATGAAGCCATCCAATGATTTCCTAAGGTTAAGAACCCTGTATTTCCTTTGACTTTCCCTCGTTTTCTCTCCGTCTCTCTCGTCAGCAGATGACGTTGGCGCCGCTGCTTACAGAGCTAGAGCAGTCCGGTAGCAGTGTCTAAAAACCTATAGTTTATCTTCCCATAGTATACGCTCGCACACAATAAAAAAAAATCACGCCATATCCACGAAGTGAAATGATGATGAGTGGGCGAAGCTCGATCGTTTTCATCCATGGCAGAAAGAGAATGTGTGGTCTGGAACGCGCTTATACTTCATGGTCATCAGCGTCATCGTCATCGTTATCACGTGTAGTGGGTACATTCCACTATACTGGAACTCGTTTATACTTCATCGTTATCACTTGTAGTGGGTACATTCCACTATACTGCGTCATCGTCATCTTTAACACGTGGAGTGGGTACATTCCACTATACGTGGCTACCTACCTACCTACCTACCTACCTACCTACCTACCTACTACAACTACAACTACTACTACAACAATTACAGAGGATGGACAGACCCACACCCTAAGGAGCTTCGCCCCTAAAAAAAACCGAGAGAACTTTTCTCTTCCACCTGTGCCCCCTCGATAGGTAGATAATAATATCTGAATGATTACCCCAGAGGTGTTAGCCTGGTTCGTCGACTGGCTTGCTACGCCAGGTGGCGGGTGTTGACCATAGTATAAATAAGGATCACACACAGACGCAAATGCATACAACCACGCACGCACATATGGCGCATATTTATTTCGGCCCCCCTGGTAACACCAGACGTCAGTAAATTTCGTTTACCAGACAACCAGGTCGCATGTGCCACCAACCTGTTTCGGTCGAAATGTCGACTTCGTATATATTCATAATCGTAAGCACCGACAAAAGAAGAAAGTGTATTACAGAGAGCAGAGCTACTTAAGTATTCATTCTAAGAAAGACCGGGCGTGCAAACACGGCCGCGTGAAAGAAGTCTGTGGTGTCTTGACTTCTTTCTTGTATCCGTGTTTGCATGCCCTGTATTCTAGAATGAAGAAAGTGTAATCGCGAGTTAAATGAATGCTGCAACAAATAAAAGTTCAACATCTGCATCCACCACTGCATACTTTACGCGCGAATACACACGGTGCTCTGGCACTACGAAGAATGTGATCTCGGTGGCCAGTGAGATTGTCAACAACTCGCGTTTTTTTTTTTTTTTTTTTTTTTTTTTTTTTTTTTTTTTTTTTTTTTTGTACGCGCGTCATAGAAAGTGGCAGTGAAAAAGTAATTTGCATCTTTATGTTGATTGAGAGGCGTATTCAGATGTAAGCCCATTTGATCATTCATTAAGTGTTCTCTGATTTGGTGATTCATCATTTGGTCATGCATTAAGAGTACTCTGATTCATCAGAGCAGTGCAAGTAAGCTGCCTCAGAATTCTCTTCAATTCAGCCATACAGTTTATATCCTTTCAAGCGACAACTTGGAGGAACTGAGAATGATGCTTCACAATGTTTGCGGACACATAGAAAGGAAGTAAAAGCCCACACGAACGTCTACCCTCAACTGGTTTGTTTAGAAAATAAAAGTTGGTGTTTATATGCACTTCATTGTTATATGTGTCACCAAGTCGTCGCAAACTCGCGGGGACTTGTAAGTCAATAGGATGCACCAGATCGCCTAGATTTAAAGCAGGTTTCATGAACTTTCGAGTATTAGTTAGGGCAGTAGCAGCAACAGCACCTCCTAGAAGTATGAACATGTGTCATGTTTTCACAAGTATAGTGGGAACGGTCGTAAATGGTGGCTTTCAAAACCGCATGCAATCCCCAGTTCTACACAAAGAGAAATCGTTACCGAAACGCTGTACAAGCATAATTCCTGCTTTGTTCAGAATGGATTGTTGCGAAAACGTTGAGGTTGATATGACCTCGGCTGCTGCATTTCTATCCGTACTTGTTTGCTTTTTGTTTTTTTTAACACGAAAGTGTTTTATGCCGGGGTCCACCAAGATTTCAGTGACGTATTTCCGTCACGGAAATGACGTCGAAAAAATACGCATTATCAGAAGACAAAGAAAAAAAGTTCCGTTAACTGGAGTCGAACCTACGACCTCTTGGTCCACGACAAGCGATGCCGGGCACGCTATCCACTGCGCCACGGTCACATACTCTGTAGGCTATACAAACGCGTCTTTTATATCTACCACCGTCCTCGCACAGTGCTCTTGCGAAAGTGAAGTAATGCATCTTGACCATGAAATACACAATTAGTTCCTTCAAAGCGTCGTTTCTACGCGTCCATCCCGTTCGGCACGTTTCGAATAGGAAAAGTGCAGCTTTTTTTGACGCATTAACACATTGCCAGGTGGCGACGTTACCCCCAGCGTCGGCCTCGCTCATAGCGTCTATCCATACCGAAAGAACCCTCTGCGACGCGCAAGTGCTTCGCGTGGCCGTAATATGGTGGTTAGCCGTAACCACGCCGTGGCCGTAACTCGGCGTTCCCAACTTACGCTCAACCCGTGAAAAATCGCAGCCGGCCAACGGGGAAGACACGACGCGTGTTGCGTTTCCCTCTGGTCGGGCAGCGGTGTTCAATAACTCTAACATGCCACGAGTAGGCGACCTTAGCCGAATTTCGGCGTCCACTCAGCGACGCTCTTCTGGGTGTCACACTGCTTTCTCCGATTCCGCTCTTCCCGTACAGCTACCACAAGCATCTATGACCACAAGGGTTTATTTAATCATTTATCATGGACGTTAGTCGTCGGGATACAGATGTACCACCTAGCGTCCACGTGGATGCATTCACGTTAAACGGTGCTATAACTGTCAAACCCCAATACACATTGCGCAAGCTCTCTTATAACAATGTACAGAAAACATTCAACCACTTCTGTAAGGACACGTTTCACTTTCGTGTTATACCGATTCCTATGACGGAGGGATCAACCATGTTTTTTGTCGTACACTTGCTCATTCACTCGTTTTGCAGCTGCCGAAGCATTTCTCGTCGTCACGACAGTTGTTCGCACAATAAAACTCACACGTTCAGCCAACTCGCGACATGTGGCACGCGAACGGGGTATTTGTTCATTGCAAGTGTCGCAAGGTTCTGACAATGCGAATGTCTAACTCACCACTGACGCGCAACGTCCAGGCGCCGCACGAACAGCGTTATGTCCCTAAAGCGTTCTCGAAAGGGCAGTTGACCGGCTGACCGTTGGACGCACGCCCAAGTTGTCAGCTACGCAAGATTGCATCGACCGCCGGACGTGGGTCAGCTGCGGCCTGTGCGGAGTTGTGAGGTCCGTTATTGTTCTGTCAGATTTTATTCTTTCATCTCTTCTTATGATCAACAGTACACGTACACACAAGAAGTCAAGCAAAAAATGCAAAGAACACCTAATGGAAAGCCGCATCGGCGCACTACGTTTTCTGGGTTTATGAAGGCTACTTCAATTAGACACGCCGCATAGATGTTGGGTTGCAAAATTGGTCACGTGACGTGGCATGACACACGTCATAAGCCTTCCGAGTGAGACAGACGACAGATTCAACAAAGAACCACTAACGAGCCTACAGGTTCTACATGCAGGCTTCGACGTTCATAGTCAGCCGTTGTTAGCGTGCGCGTGCGTAGTTCCTCTTGGCTGACATGCACACCGTTTTCCGTGCGTCGCAAACACGCAACGCATGGTGACACGGTCCAGTGACTGAAGGCACACGCTGTCTGGTTGCCGAAGTGTCGCGGTTGATCGCTCTGACGACGCGTTTCAGAAGCGTGCGAGCCCCGCCACCTAATAGGATTTTAGGGTCGGGTATTTCGTGATCTACTGCAGCGCGTGTGTTTAGCGTTGCTTGACCATGGTCACGCCTTTGTGTACATAACGGTGAACGTCTGTTCACGTGAACAGTATGCATACTTTTACTGCTGTAATGCCATGTTTTTTTTCTTTTCTTTTCTTTTTTGTGCTGCCTTTTTGTTCTGTGTGTCCGTTGCTTGCTAGATGAACCCTGCCCAGAACAGAAGATCATGGCTGGTTGCCACTCTCTGGGAATTCCAGAGTTCTCATCATAAACTGAGTGGAAATTTCTAAAGCGCTTGCACAACCTAGCCGCAATACTTCATTATAATATGCACATATTCAAAAGCACGAATAAAAGCTAGGCAAAACGGGTACGATGGACCACATAGGCCGTGGTAGTGTCACGAGAGAGTGGTCACGGATGGATACGCCTCAATCCGCGATGTGACTGCAACGCGCAGTCTGTGGAGTTGTACAGGCCTACATTTAAGCCGTCTTCGCCAAAACCATGCAACAGGCCTCAACCACTGGAATCGCGGACTGTTTCCCCCCTTCAGTGTTAGACTTTATATATGAAGCACAATCGCAAGTGTATTTTTGCGACCGCGACATACTATGCCTAAGGGCAGGTTTTAGAAATAAAAAAAAGGTAACCAAGTATCATGAAGGTATTTATCTTCCATCGTTTTCTTATGTTAGCACGGTTTTTGCTCAGAATTCGAATCTCCGATGCACCCGTTGTCATTGTGACTGCAGCAAGTTCGTAGTTTTAACATTAACACGTAAAATAAGGCAGTACAGCTGATGTTGTGGCTTCAGGCGTGGTGGTCAGACCTATAGATCATACCCAGGTGAACGTACAGATGTGTATGAATATGAATGAAGGAGCATGCGCTGAATATGTATAGTTATTGCCAGGGTTTTACGTTCCAAAAGCAATGCATGATTATGAGGGACGCCGTAGTGGAGGGCTCCGGAAATTTTGACCATCTAGTGTTATTTAACGCGCACCCAAATCTAAGCACACGGGCCTCTCGCAGTCCGCCGCCATCAAACTGTGGCAACCGTGGCCTGGTCGCTGTAGACTAAGCGCAATTAATTTTTTTCGTGCAATGTTCTTTTCCCATTCGCATCTTGTACGAGCGGCGTTGAGAACGTTCTTTGCCAAACGATCAGAAGGGTGCATCCTTTTCACTGTAAGTTTCGCAATGATAAAACTTCTTTGGCTTACGATGACCTAATATCAAGCTTCTTTTTGTCTTCTTGTAGTTGTTACAAATGATCCGCTCTTGTTCACATACAACATATCTTTCTCCTTCTTCCCCGCTGTGTCCTATAGTTGGCTGCGGAAGCAATATTAAAGACTTTCCGGGTGTCTCGAGCACCCGTGGCCACTCATTGATCGAAGTGAACATCCTTTTTTCAGCATCGACAAAGCACTGACGCGTGGCGGCCGTCCGCCGCCCGTGTCACACAACCGACGGGTGTAGTGGCTCTGTGATTTCACCAGTTCTCCCTTTTACTCGTACGAGTAGACAAATACATGTTGTTGGGCGAGTTGGTTAACATCGATGGGGTACATAATAGCGCAAACTTGGAAAAAAAGTCAGATTCGAGAAAACAAGTAGGAGGGGAGCACCCGACCTTTCACCCGACCTTTCTGCTCCCTCCTACTTCTTTTCTCGAATCTTACATTTTTTTCCAAGTTTGCGCTATTTTGTACCCCATCGAGTAGACAAAGTTCGCGATCCGAGTTCGCTTTATTTCCAGCAGTTCCCGATACGAACAAATTGGTGGGGCACAATGTCGGTGCAACACTTCATGGGATAGCCACTATGGATGGGGTGGGTGGGCAGTGTGTTGGCAACGTGCCGTAGGCGTTGCTGGTCGCAAGACCCCTCGTCGGCTCTCCTCGTCCGGGTTCATTGTGTCCTGATCGGGGCATCGGGGGGGGGGGGGGGGGGGGCAAAGTCGTGTGTGAGGGGGGAGGGAGATGAAAGTGTGGCTCGGGGGTGGGGGACCAAAGGCCCCTTTTCCACTCCCTCTCCAATGCCGACGCCCATGCCTGTCGCAGTGGAGCGTGTGATCGGAGTGGACGGCGGACGGCCGCTCCTCCTAGCGGCAAACGTGCGATCAGTGTCTCAAAAAACACGGAGTTTGCTGACATGGGCGGGCTGGTTATTGTTAAAGCGAGGAATGCATTTATGGTCCGTCGTTGACTTGCTCGGCATTCGGGGAACCCGCCAGCAACAGCGGAAGCCTGGGTGTCCAGCTACAACGAGAACGAAGAACACCCCGGAAAAAAAAAAGGGGGGGGGGGGGGTAACAATAGCAGGACAGAGGGAAAACAGGACAGAATAGAACCGACACCATTAGTCTAACAGGACAGAGACCGCGCAGTCCATCTGTGTCCTGTTGTCCTGCGGTTCGCGCAGTTTCTCGTTTTCTATAGACTCCGAGTGAGCATTCACGCAGTTTAACGGACTGGCTGATGTCTGTGACGCGAATTATTGATGTCTCTTTCCTGTATTTCTTCACTGCAACTTCACTGCAGCAAACTCCGGTGAGATAGGAGCTCCAGTGCAATACGCGGGAGCCCTATGCCATTATGTCATTGTCAATGGTTTGGGCTACCCGGTAATCTATACTCTTGGTTTTTTTGCTCAGAATCTTTGAGAACAACGCAGACACGCACTTGCGCCTTGCGTGTCTCCGTGCATTGTCGTCATGCTTCGTGCGCTAAAGAACACCTAGCTTACATCGACGTTTTTTTGCTACCGCAGCAGAGTATCTGGAATAGCCTTTAATGTAATACCCACCCAACATTTTTGTATTTTGTGCAGCGAAGCATGGCATGGAAGGCTCCCAAAAGCTTTCGAGGGGTGATATGAACGCGGCCTGCGATGGCCACGTTGATATCAGACATAAGAAATATGCAGAATATGCAGGACTTCTGAATTCCTTTGAAGCATAATATTAAGAACTATCTCTGGAAGCTTCTGCAGTTTATTCGCTATCCTGCGCTTCATTGTGAGATCTGGATTACAAAGACATTTACAATTGATCGAAGGCACTTTCAATCTGCTCCCTGACGATTCACTTGGAAAATCCAGGAGCATAGGCACAATGCGTCAGTTCTCTTCGTATGTGCAGCCTCTCGCAACATCTACATGCATCTCAAAACACAAAATATCGGATACAGCGTGTTTTTCGATACCAAACTTACATATCATGTATTCCCAGCTTCTGCCACTTGAAGACGAATGTAAATCCAAACGTGACCATGATGACAGCGCAACGGATTATTCCCTATTCGTTTGAGTGCCTACACCCTCCCTCGACAACTGCAGATCCCATGTTGCAAACAGTCGCTCATCGCTGCCCCCTTAAAGCGATAGCCAAGCTCCTCCCGCTTTGTAGGCTGTATACTCACAACCACGAGTGGCTGAGTGAGTCATAGTGGCCCAATCAGAACCCTTCAAGTGCGCTTCAAAAACCCCTCATTCGAGTTAGCCGGCTTCATCGCTATCATGCAGTGAACCAGCCCTTCACACATCTCTACTTAGCTCATCAAGTAGTCAACGAATAGGGAGAAGCTACGGAGAGGTGCCTGTATAGAGAGCCACGGACAGGTGCCTGGAGTGTCGTTGCCACTACGTGTGGAATACATTCCGCACGTGGTGGGAGCAACACTCTACAGCAACTGTTTCCTCTTCAGTTGGCCTTGATGAGGCTTGTGTCCGTAAGTGTAACCGATCACTAGGAAACAAGGGGAGTATGCATTCAGTAGCTCTCGATTGCTTGTGTTAAGTGCTCGAATTCGAAGGCTTGGGCTCTGATCACAGCAACGAATGTCGTAGTGTTGTTAGTAGA
Organism: Rhipicephalus appendiculatus; assembly: GCA_030522465.1. Lineage (NCBI taxonomy): Eukaryota > Metazoa > Arthropoda > Arachnida > Ixodida > Ixodidae > Rhipicephalus > Rhipicephalus appendiculatus. The sequence goes on from JALIZH010007111.1 coordinate 16,323, forward strand.
GGAGTAAGGATTATGTCACCGTGTTAAGTGGCGTTGAAACTCACCGTTTCCGTACTTTACGACCGTTTACTGCTCTGTGATGTTACTAGGAAGACTACTTATAAATTACAGTTAACTAAGTAAAAACAACTTCGCATATAAAAAAAATTTCGAGACCAAACTGTAACAACATAAGACCTTTTCATCTACACAGACTACACTGGTAGGCAGTGCATAATAGCCGGAGCTAGGCGCAGAAATATAAAGCTGCTGCGGCATTTAAGACATATTAATTCTGACCTGTCCGAAAAGATTATAGCGGAAAGATGAACTTTGCCTTCGGGCCTATGCGTCAAATTTTTTCATTACTAGACAAAGTGCTGGAGGCATCTTGTAATACATTATATCATTAATACCCCACGATATCGTGAGCCAACACACGATGCTTCTGACATTTTCTAAATAGAGACCTGCCTGTAGATATATGCTACAAAATGGCTTTTGACAAAAGAACGTGCGCTTCCTGCATTCCTGCCACTGTCATTCCTTAAAGCTAACATACACAGGTTTGTATTAAATTGAATGATAATAAGGCCTATGTAATGCTTGAAGGCCCTTGAACATCGACTAAAAGCATCGACAAAGCAAGAAGCCAAACGGAAAGAGACAGTAGACTTAGCCTTTTGACGTGCATGAAATACTGTAACTACTGCAAGACCAATGTACTACGAGTGAGTCCCTGCACGGAGTGCTAATTTTTTTTTTTTCGTGTGTTTTTGTATTGACGTGAGCATGCAATCGACAACCCCCGCGCATGTTTGCACAATCGGATGACCCCCGCTCCTATAAACAATATGCGGGGAGCGTCGAAGCTTTTTCGGAAGCGGAGGCCTGTCATGGATCCCGCTGACGCCACCGATGGAATGGTCACGTCCACCGGTGAAAAATGAACTGGTACCGGGAGTGTCAGCTAAGGAAACATACGCACAAAACAAAGAAAAGATTACGCAAGGCGTCGGACAAAACGACCGTAGCCATAACTCCAGGGTGCCGATTGGAAGCTTTGGCAAATATTGGAACTGATGAGAACGCGCTCGCGACTCAGGTCTACAGAGACTGCACCAAGTGGGTCCTTCGCCGCTTACTGGTGACAGATGATATTGATATCCTCGACAGACATAGCATGACAAGCAAACTCGTTGGAGTGAATTCACCAATGGTCATCAAGTGAAGATACTATGTAGAACTGGTATGATAATAATAATAATAATAATAATGATAATAATAACAATAATAATAATAATAACAACAATACTAATAATAATAATATCTGGGGTCTTACGTCCCAAAAACCAAGATATGATTATGAGAGACGCCGTAGTGGAGGGCTCCGGAAATTTTGACCATCTGGTGTTCTTTCACGTGCACTGACATCGCACAGTACACGGGCCTCTACCATTTCGCCGCCATAGAAATGCGACCGCCGCGGTCGGGATCGAACCCGCGACCTTCGGGTCTGCAGCCGAGCACCATAACCACTGCTCCACCGCGGCGCACGTAGAACTAGTATAAGAAAAGCGTGGATGATAAAGCGTAATGAGTTAAATGTAGACTGGGGTACCTTTTGACTGCGACAAGTAGCTTATTCTAAAGCGGCACAAATGGTAAACGTGGGTTCATAGGGCTGGCCGTATTAAAGACAAAAATCATTATCTAGGTACAAGTACTGAAGTACAGTGAATAATTTGGCCGAGCTAACAGAACTCTAAAATATTCACTCGAGAACACCTGTATCGAAGAATGTATGAAGTGTATCTTCGTCTAGTAAATTATCAAACATTTTAAAGAACTATGCCTGCGTTTTAACAGCATCAGAAAGTTAGAATCACAAAGTTTACTGTCCCTGGGTACTAAATACACACAATTATTGTAACACTATTTCATATTCTAATAAAAAAGAAAAGAAGATTGCCTGTTGCTCTTTCTCACGAGTCCTGACTTCACACGTGTGTTACTCTAAAGATATCTTCATAATAGAGTTAACGTGTATCTTTAGAGTTATACATGCGGCAAGTAAAGACTCACCAAAAATAGTAACAGGTTATCTTTTTTTCGAAGGCCTTAGAAGCATCATCTAACACGAAACGTGACCGTCGGCGTCAGCCCGGGTTATGCGAAAAATCATCATCACGTAATGACGTCCCTATACGACGTCACAGATCACCAAAATTTGTAACGCCATCACGATGTCCCAGTGGCGTCTCTGTGACGTCCTATAGCATGACGTGCATGCTGACGTCATCACATGACACCGCCATTCGGTCATGGGGGGGTGGGGGGGATAACTGATGTGCGACATGAGGTGCAGAAGACTTGCAGCAAACTATGCGTAGCGTCAAAACCACGCTGCGGTCCGCCTCGGTGGATCAGTGGCTAGGGTGCTCGGCTGCTGACCCGAAGGTCGCGGGTTCGATCCCGGCCGCGGCGGTCGCATTTCGATGTAGGCGAAATGGTAGAGGCCCGTGTACTGTGCGATGTCAGTGCACGTTAAAGAACACCAGATGGTCAAAATTTCCGGAGTCCTCCACTACGGCGTCCCTCATAATCATATCGTGGTTTTGGGACGTAAAACCCGACATATTATTAGTATTATTATTAACCCTCTATTGCATGAATTATGAAAAAATCAATTGAAATATTATTTGATCATTTTTTTATCATTAACTACATGAAGAATAACATGTACAAAAAGTTTCAGATTTATTGCGACTGTATTAATGAAGATAAAGGTTTGTGCCAAAGATGGCACACTATGCACGTGGGCGAGGAAACTTGCTGCCATGGCTGAAAAACAAAATCTCACTGATTGCGTCTTTTTAGCTTGATTTGTGGAATAAAGCAAAGCAATTGCTTCCTGTGTTCAGGCATAATTGAACATTTTGGTTAGTGCATCTGACTACCGACATCTACGTGCAAGATGGCCGCTTACGCGTTTGGCTCTTCGCATGGTGCCGCCTTGCTGAACTTTCCTGCCCGAATTTCCAACCGCTGACTTCTGGTTGTAAGCGTCAGTTGTCGACAAATCGTAAAAGCTAAATATCGCCGTGCACTGGTTAGACTTCACATAATTTTTTTCGTGCACCCACGCCAATAATATAACAAAAAATTGCCAGGTGCTGACACTCGATATTTTCGGGAAGCATCTCAAAACCTACCGCCACAACTGAAATCTGGCAAAAACGAGCTGTGCTGCATGATCTCACAAGATTTATTTATGTTTGTATTTGCACTGTGCAACAAAACATAGATGGCATCATATTGCACATTTCATCACTCCCATGCATACTGTGCCAAATATGGCCCATACCGATTTCCGACTATATACCATAGTGGAAAACGGAATTGAGAAAGAGCCTTAATGAGCATGAATTTTCAAAGCCACAAGATATGCCAAAATAATTTTTTTCTTGATTCTGCAACGAGAAAATGGTTGCAAGAAAAATATAGCAGTCACTGTTGTTCATGATCCGAGTTTGCACGTGCACCGTGAAATCAATTTCATGCCTAGATTTCATACTGCTCTAGGGATGGCAGCGCTTTTTTTTATATTTGGTGCACGTAACTCTAAGGATTACTCTAACTGTGTCACATTCTCCACTGGTCATCTTGCGCCCGCTATAAAAAATGTTAATCGGTATGTGCCAAATATGGGATGCCATGCAATAGAGGGTTAAAACCACGCTACGTATAGAAAGCTTTCGGGTCTGGGGAGATCACTACAATCGACTAAAGAGAAAGTGAAAAAGAACGTGGCTTTCGCCTTCCAGTAATGATAATTATTCGGATGTAAACCCTCCCCCCCCCCTCCCCAGTGAGAGAGAGAGACAGAGAATAAGGTGAGAGAAAGGCAGGGAGGTCAACCGGAATTGTAGCACCCCAAAAGCACGACATGATTATTAGGGACGCCGTAATGAGGGGCTCTGAAAATTTCGACAACCTGGGGCTCTTTAACGTGCACGTAAATATAAGTACACGGGCATAAAGTATTTTCTCCTCCATCGAAAATACGGCCGCCGTGGTCTGGATTCGATCCCGCGACCTTCAGGTCAGCAGTCGAGCACCATAACCAGTAGACTACAGTTGCGGGGTATTTCAACTTCGAATCATCTTAGAAGAATGCAAAAGCGACCCTATGAGTTTTTATCTTAGAGTGCGCACAACAACAAAAACGCCTCACGACAGCGCTAAATCGCGTAATTACTAAAGCTTATAGGACTTGTGGCTCAAATGAACAGCGGAGGGGATATGGAGAGCAATCCTGACGGGCGCGTCTTCATACAGACTGCCGTTTCGTACACTCGAGACCGCTGATGTTCGATAACTGCGCATTTGTAGTTGGGCGCAGAAACGGACAATACCGGACCACCACATGTCAAGGGAAGGGACATCAACAAAAGCCGAGCCGTGTAACGTTGACACACCCACGTAAGTTGCGGTCAATCCGCTCTGATGAAACTAAATATAGAGTTGTCACACGAGCATGTGCCCGCCCATTCCTGACAGGACACGATATTGAAGCCACCGGGTTCTTGCTTTTGTTTTCTTTTTTTTTTTTTTTTTTTTCAAGCGGCTTTGACTATATGTTATTGACGTGTAGGGGGCAAAACTACCGTTTTTTTTCTGTTTTCTAGGAGCCTCAGAGTTTTGTGTGCTGGGCGAAGTTGAGTTGCCTTGTCCATGTGTTTCCGCGACTGGGCGTGTTGTTGCCTCCCCAGGGATGAGCTATGCGGAAAACGGAGTTGGCCGGAGGGACGATCATTGTGACGTGGTTACTGTCCGCCCACCAGCAGTACAGACGTTGTTTCCATCAGCCGCAATGGGGCTTTGAGCATCCCCCCTTATTTAGACGTCATCAGGGACACATAGGCGAAGAAAAAGTAATCAAATGTGTTTAAGCTCCTGCGGGACAGCACAACATGCACTTTTGTTCTTTCTCACTCATGCGTCTGCATGTGTGTTTGTGTGCGTACGTGTGCGCATGCGCGTGAGTGTGTAAGCCTGCGCCGTTACGCGGCATTGTGATGGGCATTAACGAGGCGATGCTGGTAAGCAAACCGAATTCATTTGGGTCACAGAGCTAGAAGTTATATACTCAACGCCGACTTCGCATTTGTTGCTTTGCATGCTGCGGTAACTTCGAAGTGATTGTAAGCAATGAATTCGAAATTATCACCCATTCTTTCAATTTTCGTTGCTTCTGCCTTCTGTTAGTTTGGTTTACGCTCCACGAGCCGAGTTATATTAAATATAAGATAAGGTAATGCAACGTAAATTGACAACACAAATATAAGGTAAGGTGTGCGTTATCTGCTTCTTTCTTTCTTTCTTTCTTTCTTTCTTTCTTTCTTTCTTTCTTTCTTTCTTTCTTTCTTTCTTTCTTTCTTTCTTTCTTTCTTTCTTTCTTTCTTTCTTTCTTTCTTTCTTTCTTTCTTTCTTTTTTTCCTGCCTTCCTTTCTTTCTTTCTTTCTTTCTTTCTTTCTTTCTTTCTTTCTTTCTTTCTTTCTTCTTCTTTTCTTTCTTTCTTTCTTTCTTTATTTCTTTCTTTCTTTCCTTTTCTTATGCTTCCAATGGCAATGGCACCGCTCTGTGACTGAACTTCTCCATCAAGTTTCCTAACAAATTACAAAGATACCCTCATCAATAGCGGCTACGGTCATGCCTACCGTATACAAGTATCTTCGTTGCAAGAGTTGGAACTTTCGGCGTGCTTATCATTAATGAATATGCAAGCACACTAATCTCCGCCATGTCTCATACTTCCTAATGTAAGCTGAGCAGAAAGCACGCGAAGCTCGCAGGCTTTGGTCACACTTCTTTTTTTTAATCGCATCGTTTTCTGCGATGTAGATCCCGTTATTGTTCAGCGCGTTCGCCGTTACTCCTCCCCCACCCGGAGAATACGAGAGCCACTCCATCATGAAACTTTCCGACCGACGAGAAAGCTACTTTCCAGTGTCTCGTATAATTACCAAAGCTCTTTCGAACACGAGGAGAGGTCCGTTGACGAGGTTTTAATTACTGGCGTAGAAACACTGGACTTTCAGAAGTATACTCACTCTAAGGGTGCAAAATATTAGTTTCTCGCCGCTTTCGAAGCCTACCATGAAGTACCTTTGTGTAAAGGCAAAATGTGGCAGCTTCGCACTAGTGGTGCGATGAATCGGAAGCAGCGGAGCAGGTGGCGTTGCCCTCTTCCCTTCCCTCCTCTCATCGTCACTTCCCTTTCCCACTCCGTGCTATACTACACTATACAAGACTATGCTGTGCTTTATCATCTCATCTCCTCACTTCGCTTTCCCACCTCTTGATATATTATACTATATTGTATTATACTATAGTATAGCATAGTATAGAATATTATATTATACTATACTATGCATGGATATGCTCGCCTTCTCTTTATTTTACCCCGTTTTTTTGTTTCTTTCTATCTCTTTCCCTTCCTAAGCTCATCTGCCCCCCCCTAACCTACTGTCTCCCCCCACGTGCTTTTGGCTTCTCACGGAATCCAGTACGTTGCTCTTAATGACCAGCGGTTATCTTGCCTACGCGCTGCATGCCCTGCCCATGGTATACAAATGACCAGGCATACAAACGACCAAAAAATACGGCGTGCTTTTCGCCATTATCTCCAACTTGTTCAGAGTAGCTTTTCTCTATTATTGTGTTGTGTTTCTTTAGTCCTTTCAAGCCTTTTATAACATACCGAATTCCATTCCACTTTTAGACAACCGCAGAGGAACTGATCTCAAATATTTCTCGGTAGTGACTGCCTGTGTGTGCGCGGTGAACACTGATGTGTGTGTGCGCGTATGACTTCTTCTCTCTTTCCTCTTTTCTTTCTCTCTTCTTTTTCTCCCCTTCCCCCCTTCCCCCACGTAGGGTAGCAAACCGGGTACAACCTGGTTTACCTCCCTGCCTTTCCTTTGCGTTTCTCTCTCTCTCTCTCTTTAGTCACAGTATTCTTGCACTGTCACTGTTCCATCTCTTCAACGTGCTTGTCGCACAGTACTAGGATATGCTGTCATATGGTATCGTGATTGGAATACGCATACGTCATGGCTAGCTATCGAGCCAGAAGCACCGTGATCATAAACCTGCTCTGGTCCTCAAGCCGACGCAAGGTTAATCAACTATAAAGGCAACGCGGAAGGCACTTGTGATGCGTACACATACTGTGTTTTCATTTACTTGTCCTCACGCAACTTTTTCTCGTTCACAGCACATTAACAAAGAAAAAACGTACTGCCCCAACACTGTGGAAGGATGGTTAAACAGCGAAGGTGGCACATGTGGCCTCGTTGTTTATCACTGGGTGAATTTTGACGGTTCATTAAAGCCTTTCTCCATTACTGGTCCAGAGAACTTGATTGATGTATGCCGCCCGTAGGCTTCTCCAATTTTAGTGAACCATTCGTGAGCATTCGAATGCAGTCGCGAGGAACTGAATTTGGCGAATGACTGTAGCCCATACGAGATAGGAGTTATTGCAAACATAACACGGACAAGTTGTCGTTTCGCATAAAATTAGAGCTACACTGCAAAAGACTCCGTTGACCGATTCGAATAGGAGATAGGGCTTCCATATGACAGAGTTCGGGGGTTATTCTGTCATGAGTGAGTCTAATGACTTCCGAAATTGGGGCAGGAATCGACAGGCAAGTGGCAAAGCGGTAACACCCCCCCCCAACTGCCTCCATTTTTTATTCCTTTTTTTTTTTTCTGGGTACGCGTAATCTACAAGACCCATTCGTCGCCGCCCTTCCGTCCAACACCCTCTGCACCGCTTTGAAACGTGCAACACGTGACTAGTGGTACAGAACGTGATGCCGACAAGCGAAACCTTAAAAAGTTTAAAAAGCGCTCAGGCATACGTCCTTCGCACTCACATTTTTTTTTCTCTTCGTTCTCGCTGAATGGCTGAGCAGCCCCCGGGGTTATCGACGCGGAGTACGCGGCACGCGACCGCACAGTTAAGTTTCAAAGCTTTTAAAAGAGGCAGATTAAGTGCCTGGTTGACAACCCCACAAAGCACCGACGCAGTGTTCGGCATTGTCGATGAACATAGATATAGTCAACGTCAAGCCCCTCTTTGTGCAGTCTCTCAAAAAGCGCGAGCTACACGCCTACTCTTGTTCTTATCTTCTATGAGTTCACAAGAACGCTTGCTCGTCGAAAACGTGAAACAAACTACGCGTTTACTTCTCTATCTTTGAGACTCTCCACAAATGAGGCTTGAGTGATCGCTCCGCTTGCTGCCGCACGTCAGTAGGGAATTGATGAATCGCTGCATGCGTGTGCGAGTCTTGTCGAAACTTTCGATCACCCTCCGCCTTTGCAAACGCCTTCCGGTGCGCACGCGGCATTTAAAAGTTCTAAAAGCGTGCGTTATTTGGAAGGTTTTCTTTTGTTTTGTTTACCAGAGCGTGGCTTGCTAAGCGGACGCTATATATTTAGATATGCTTCTGCTGCATTCAACCGCGTTTCGCCGTTGTGTAGGGTTGCATTGAAAAAAGCTGTTCGATTTCACAGGTCTGAGAGTGTCAGAAAGTCGTGGGGGGTGACTCACGATTGGGTGACGCGTCCTCGTTTTGATTGGTTGTCGACGCGGGCAGTGACTTAATGGGAGAAACCATGTTAAACATAAATGTGGGCCTGCGGTATCGACAACGGAACTTGTCTTCGTGAGGTCTTGTCGAAGAAGCTGTCAAGACGTCGTTTTCAAGCAGTATCCTTCCTCAACCGTGCACGATCTCTTTTTGTTTCTCCGTGTGTTTGTGGTTGCAGCCCTATACATGTTGCGTGCATATATGCTGTGTATGACAGGGTGATTTCACTAATCACCCAGGACAGCACTGTAAAGGCGGAGAAATATCAATGCAGATATTTATAGCAAGACTGCGTCTTCTTTTCACATGCATGGGGCTTATACCTTGAAGGCTTGGACGACAAAAAAAATAAATAAAAATTGACAAAAACAGCATTGAGCAACCTATTGTCTCCTCCACTCTACCATCAGTTCTGATTGTCTTTTTTTTTTCTCACGTGACAATTCTTACTTTGTTCGCACATGTGCAGGATGGAGAAGTTCAGATCCTGTGTGGGCGCGTACACACGCACATGCACGCACGCACACACGCACATGCACGCACGCACGCACACGCACACGCACGCACGCACACACGCACACACACACACACACACACACACACACACACACACACACACACACACACACACACACACACACACACACACACACACACACACACACACACACACACACACACACACACACACACACACACACACACACACACACACACACACACACACAAACGCACGCATTTCTTCGCTTTAGTTTTGCAAAAAACAGCATGAAATACACATTCGCATGTCTCAGTTTAAGAATTTGCAGTGCGCCGCCCCATCTCTACAGGAACGTCCAACTACGAGAACTCATACCCGTTTCAGACCTTAAATCACTCATCCATTCTTGGCGCATTTAGCTACACTCCGTAATCCCAGCCACAAACTTCATATTCGGTGCCGAGATGTAGCGACGACAAACCTGTCCTCAAAGCACAGCGTTGCATTTGCGCCATAGACCCAATTATCCACGGGTAACGTGCGAGTCGAGGGAAGCTTTCAGCGCTGACCGTCTTTCTGAAAGCGTACGGCATACCCGCCGTGCCCCTATACATCGACAGATAGAGAGATCCCTTTGTGTCCTCGAGTTTCCCGCTTGCCCCAGTCTGAGCTGAGACGACTTACGCTTCGTTGTTCTTCAAAGAGGACATTAGGATGCCGAATCGGGAGACTATATAGGCAGGGGAATGCTTGTAGGACTTTCAAGGGATTGTTGCGACAGACTGAAACGTGCCGTGTCTGCAAACACGAGAGTGTGTTGCAAGAAGCCCTGAGGGGTCATTCATTGTGCCAACGCGCAGGACGTGATAGCGGCCTCTGATGGACCTAAACTTTGTTTGAATCGAAATGAACTCACGTTCTTCTTAATCTGTTCCGTAAAGCGTAAGTTCTTTAGCTACGTACGCAAGTGAATGGTGGGAAGGCGGGTTGGTTTGGACGTACTACAACGGGGAACTTCCGCAGGATAACTGGTCCGTGCCTGTTGAGTTCAGGGTATTATTGTGGAATGAATTCTCCCAATAGATTCATTATGAACACTCCGTCAGTAGCTGTCACTCCTGCCATTAAGGCTTGCTAATGTATCTCAGTGTAAACACCTGAACCAAAAAACAAACTAGACAGACAGAAGGGGTCCTACGAATGTAGAACGCCCCCCTACACTTTTACCCTTTTATTCCAAGCAGAAGGGTAGGCCGACGCCGCTCGCTCACTCACCCACTCACAGGACACACTCACTCACAAAACTCGCTCACTCTACCACGCACCTATGCACCCTCCCACTCACTCACTCACTCACTCACTCACTCACTCACTCACTCACTCACTCACCACTCACTCACTCACTCACTCACTCACTCACTCACTCACTCACTCACTCACTCACTCACTCACTCACTCACTCACTCACTCACTCACTCACTCACCTCACTCATCTAACTCACCTCACTCACTCACTCACTCACTCACTCACTGAAATTACTAAGTAGTACAACGCCGTTCACGTGACTTCACTAGGCAATATGGCCAACATAATTTTTTGCCGGTAGATATCAAACGCGTAGCATCATCCTCGACTGCGCCTACCCGTCGCTATGTGATTTTTGCTCTCACAATCAAGCAGACTCCCCAAAACAATCTCCCGAGAGCCCTCTTTCAGTTTTGAAGTTTATGAAACGAGGGGCCACCGAACAACGTTCCTCGCTCACTGCCGAGCCCGAAACACGAATTTCACTGAACCATTTGTAAAAACTGAAGCACGCACATATTTAAGCATAGAACAAAAAAAAAAAAAAACATAAACAATCCACTTATTGTGTTCTCTGAAACGCCTGTTTTTCATGGCGCGTGCTTTACCTATTGGATTGGCTCTCTCTCTCTCTCTCTCTGTATCTCTTTTTTTTTTTTCTTATTGCTCCAGAGTTGCTCTACCCGCACAGCCGAAACAGTGCTCTTTGTCGCACCGTGCTTTATTATGCGCGCACAAAGTACACGCACAATACTGAGTGGAAGACACGCTTAGAGTCTTCCACTCTATAGAAACGCAAACCAGGACTGTGAATACACGAACGAAAGTGAACATCGCAAACAAACAAAAAAAAAAACAAAAAACAAAAAAAGAGTACACCATTTTTGTCTTGCCGCCGTGTGTATGGTTTTGGCGATCCCGAAATTGGGAACTGGAAACAATTTTAAGAACAAGGGCAGCCTCCGCATTTCATGCAGCGTCTCTCCGCGTAGCGCGTGCCTGTATTGAGCTCTATATATTCAAATTAGCCTGCGGTGAGAATACGCACGTTTCAACTCTGCTACTCGCCTCGACCTAGAATGCAGCGAGCAACATACGGCGCCCTTTCCAGTGTTCGCTTTTGCTCATTGCCGCAAATCTCGCATTGTTTGTGATATTTGTACTTTGACCCGAGCACACTATAGTCGGTTGTGTACGGAAAATGAAACTCAGGAGTTTTCGTAAACCACCTCGGGAGGGTCAGTGATCACAATCTCGGTCGCGTAGCTTATGAGAGGGAGCGGCGGGGCGGAAATAACGTCGCCGGCTCGAACAGTTCGCGGTGATCGTGGCAGAAGACGGCTTACGGTCGGAGGTTCCTCTCGAACGCTGAAGTTGGACTGCAATGAAGAACATGTTACCCGTTTCTCGAAATTTGTATATCTGAAAGCGCGTACCCATATTCGTGCGCTCTACGGAGGGTAGAGCTCGGTGAGTGTAGTGCAGTTGAGACAGAAAAAAATTCTCGTCGATTTCGAAGCGGCTAATAAATCGGAAGACTGCTTTAGTTGAAACAAAAAAAAATCTGTTCGAAAAGCGTAACTTTCCAGCAGTTGTTATACCAGTGACAGCGGGGGCGTAGGCAGAAATTTTATTCGAGAGGGGGGGCACCTCCTTAATCTGAAGTGGGGCCCTGCAGGCAGATGTGGTCCAGTGTCATTTTGTACCCTGTATGCCATTGCAAAATAAACAAATAAATCAGAGCGAGGGGGGGGGGCACGTGCCCGGTGTGCCACCCCTTGCTACGCCACTGGTTGACAGAAGCGGGGGGCTGCCGCTCCTTCTAGTTCTAAGAGGGGGGGGCGCGAAGTCAGCCCTAACATTGACATTATATGGAGGGGTGGTTGCGCCCCCCGGGGGGGGAGGGGGTCAAGTCAGCCTCATACATTGACATAATAGGTAGGGGGGGGGGGGCGCTGCGACAAACCTTCGCCGCCTTCCCCCCCTGAACGGGAACCCTGCGCACGCCTATGCTTGAACTTATATCTCGTTTTCATTACGAACGCACAGTGGCATTTTTGCAAAAGTTATGCGCGCCCGCTGCTGCCAGGATAGGCTCGTCCCATTCTCCTCGACACCTTGATTTTCTATGGCCGTTGAGCGATCGTTATACGGGTAAAGCATTCAAAAGCAGTTCAGAAAGTTAACCCGCTCAAGATGTTTCGTCGTGGCTCTACCAGGCCATTAACGCGATTGCGACGAAAAGAGAAAGCGTTAACCCATTAGGGCCCACTGTACTTTATAAAGTACACTTCCTTTTTCTGGAATAGAAAATACAAAACAGAATATTCTGATCCTACGCATTAGAATTTCTGATGGCAAAGGTTGCAGGAAGATAATCCTAATTTGGAATATTGACTCGGTTATGTTTTTTTCTGCTTTATGAATCGTCAAACTTTAGAAAAATGAGAGCCTGTTAAACGCATGTGGTCAGTGCTACTTGTTGTAAATCAATTTGAGTTTTACATTTTATATGTTGAAAAAACGGATTGCTTCTGCTTCAGCAAGAGTAATTCAATCCATGCAAAGCGCGAGAAGTCTATAGACTGCATAGTTTAGCTGCGAGGAGTAATCAAATGTTGCTGTACTTTATTTAGTACACTGGGACTTCGTGGGAGCATACAAGTAACTCTTGTTATGTGTTGCATCATAGATTGAACAGGTTTTTTTTGTTATGAATGCTGTTTTTTCGGTTATCTTAGACTCATGAGGCTGCGAAAGATGTCGCTGTGAATATGCGAGAGCCTCTTCATGTTTTAATTGTGGATTCTGACCGTAACATGAGAACGTAGGAGGAGGAGGGGAATGACGACGGTACGATTGGATGCTCTCTGCTAAGGATAAAAAAAAAAACATGGAACGAAAGGAACGGGGGGTAAGATAACTTCTGTTTTGACTCAGAAAAGCACCTTTGTTTCGAAAGTGGCAAAGACAACAGCATATACCGTATTTACACAAATATAGGTCGACCCATTTTTTCAAATTTGACAGACCAATGTTGGGGGGTCGACTTAGAATCGAAACAAAACTAGAGCATTTTTTTTTTTGCCGAGCGATTTTTTGGGGGGGGTCGACCTACATTGGAGTCGACTTACATTCGTGTGAATACGGTAGTTGCTATGCTGACGAAAGACTACAGTTTAGTCACTATGCTCTCTATCGTGGTGGTCATTCACTGAAAAGAAAAAAAAAAACGTAGTGCCACTGTCCTCCTCCTTCATCCACAGTAACAATGCCATGAGGGGGGTTTGAGCTCTACGATCAAGCTTCGAATGACTAGAGAATTTTCATCCCTGAGAAAAAGGGGTACCAGCCCCTGTTTATCCAGATGATCTAAATCAGGGGTCTCAAACACGCGGCCCGCGGGCCGCATGCGGCCCGCGAGGCTCTCAGTTGCGGCCCGCGGCCTGCACATGACTGTCTTCACCCCACATTGTTTATATTTTCTTATTAAGTACGCTCGTGAGCTACACAGACATGACTGGTTTAAGGCATTGTCTTCGTGAGGCATCCCGTGTGTCCAGCTTGTTTTGAAAAATAACCCTGAAACAAAAATTATATGTCAGAATCGGTGCCCAGATTTGAGACGTTTTGGAGATCGGTATCGACAAAATTTTGGAATCCTGGCACCAAATCCGTCCCCCTACAGAAATGACCTGTATATGAGATATGGGACAGTTTTGTTTCAAATGGCAACGTTTGCTGGCAAATTGTTCAAACTTACCCCCCCCCCCCCCCCCCCCGCTTTTAACACTACCCCGGCCCTTGCTGGACTGAATTGCGTGACTGCGGCCCGCTGGCTGAGGTGAGTTTGAGACCCCTGATCTAAATAGCCACAGACAACGCATAAAGGGTCTGCTACCACACTGGAGGTTTTAGCAGACCCTCTACGCGTTGAATATCGTCCTTTAGTCGCATAATAGCTAAACACTGACTGCGTCTTGTTGTACCCAAGAGAAGTATCAAAGCTCTCCAGCTTCCACCATGCTTGCTATTACCCTCTATCCATACGGACATTTTCACAAGAAGCTGGCAAAACAGTTGAATCGTGCCAAAATACATGTAAATGTTGTTGCAAAAAGCTGACTTTACGCTTTCCCTAAAGCACTGGTCCGTGACTAAGTTGCATGGGCAAGATAACTTTGTTATTCCTTTGGCAAGGGTCCAGCGTACTCGCCATTCTTGCATCAAGTCTCCTTGCCCGTTGCTATCTCGAAGGCCCAGCGTACTTTTTTATAGTACAGTATCATAGATCCTGAAGATATACACGTAACTCTATGAAAATTTGCACGTGTGGTTGTCTATTGTGGCTAAATAAATAAGCAAAATGTCAATAAAACCGCACCAGTAGTTCTTCCGTGGGCCTTAATGGGTTAATATCACTATCAGCTTGAGAAGCTTTCGGCCGTTTTCTTTCACTGTGCTTTTTCCAATACAGACTCTAACCCTTTCACAGTGTTTGATTTCCCTTAGTCTCGCATCGTATAGAAAGACCGTGAACTGTCTGTGAAGTCCTGCCCTCTATTTCTTCCCTTTTCCTAGGCACAGTAGCATGACCTGAGATTAATCTCTTCCGGTATAGACCTTTCTTCTCTTCCTTGCTTCCCTCCCACGCGACCGAGATTATGTTGGTATGCAATGTACGTAGCAAAACAGTTCAATAAGTTAGCAAACCTTAACACTAAGCATCGATAGTTTTGGATAAGAGTTCGGCAAATAAACGAGCAACGACTTCAGTTCCCAGGTACCACGGAACACATCTCGAACGTATTGCAGCTAGGGCTCTTTCAAAGAACGTGATCTAACTATCCAAAAAGGAATGTCATCACTCGCAACACAGAGCGACACAAGACAGATGGGGGGCCGTGCACAAAAGATGCAGAACGCGAGTGACGAACACAATAACACAATAGACAACGATTGTCAGCTACGGCCATGCTGGAGTTCCTTCCAATTCCTGTTCGTTGCGGTGGATGATGCGTAGGAGGCCTCACATTGGCGGACTTCCGATTGTCGTTCCCTTTATTTCCTCTCTTTGTGCGAGGAAGTTGGCTCCCTCCGTCCGGAAAAGACGAAGTTCGGTCATATTGACTTCTGCTGAATTTCCCCCATTGGCTTGGAAGTCTTCATAGAGAACTAAAGAATGGCCACTCAATCTCTAAAGCGATGAAGGGGTGGAAAACTGGATATGTTGGTAGCACACTAACAACAGCTCAACAGACATGAACTGATTGCTGCCCTTCTCAGTCGTTGTCTGTTACGCTGTTGTTGACATACCTTATTTTTCTAAAGCGAGTGTCGGTAACGCTGAAAGGTGAAATGAAAGATTGGTCTTGACTCGCACTGCGACGTAGGCACGCGTGGAAGTTTGTGTCATACGAATGTTTTGAAAAACTCTATGTTTCGTCTTCGTTTTGTTCCTTTATGTTTCTACGTGTACCGTCACTGAATTGTTCTTGCCCTATCAGTATTTGCCCTCGCAAAAGCTTCTTTATTTCTGGTTAAGTACTGCAAGCCCTTTTTGCTTCAGGGAGAAAGGGCTAGATGCTTCATCAAATGCGAAAATTGACTGGCGTCCTGAGGCGGCATCCCCCGTCGGTGGCGTCAACCTCAGTGATGCAAAATTTTAAGGGATTAAGGTTTGATTTTTTTTTATTTTGCGCATTGTAACAGCATTACTGCGTTTATAGTCCACTCAATGAATAAAATATCGCGGTACTAGGAAACAACAGAGCCACTTGGTTTGGCCCACAGTCTTCTACTGTCAAGAAAGTCATAAAACCTAAAAATAGTCACCGGAAGTACTATTTGATATCGTCACCACGTTATCTGTTATGGTGCAGGAGCATATAACACAAAAATACAGAGGTGCAACTGTAAAGGACCCCAACAAACGCGATCGTTTGTGAGCACTCTAAACTGACGATATACTTCGAAAGCGTCAGCCATCTATTTGGCAACCCCGCGGTGTGGTCTAATGTTCCATACCATCGTGAAAAGACTGGAAATGTTTGCACAGTAATCCCTGTGAGAGGGTACCATGGCAGACTTCCGCAAGAGCACGCCAGCCCGCCGACCGTTCAGCAGCAATGCCGATGGGGAGTGCAAATAACGTCACCAGTTTCACGGTCGCAATTGTCCTCGCATTGGCTGAAAAATGACGTCAATAAGATCGCAAGACGACACTCCATCGCTTCTTAGAAACGTCAGTGCAGTTCTGGAGAAAGAAATAAAGAACCAGGAGTAAGCAAGTAAGGCCAGAGAGTGGGTGCATTGAGAGCTCGATTGAACAAATAAGCTTAGCATCAACTAGATAGCTGGATGGTCTTGTGGAATGCAGAACAATCAGAGAAGAAGAAGTGAAACCAACGAAGAAGACTGTGTTGCGGGACGTGCGAGGTGGATAAGCTGCACACGTATTGAGAAAGAAGAATAAACTGGAAATAACAGATTCTGGTGAGAAACGCGAGGCCATAAAACACTCACCCTGGAAGGAAGCGCCATTACATCTCCGTCTTGTTGATTCGATTGTAATCTATATGGAGCGAAAAGAACGGCGCCTTCCGCGTTGCATTGTACACAAGAGAGCAAGTGAAACGGTAGTAAGGCCCTGCGATAGTGTACTGCACCTGAATTCTAGAGCAGGTAATTGAAGATATTCCTCCGCAGTGGTCGACAATCGAGGAAACTTTGTAAAGCATGATGTGGAAAGTTTGGATGTTCTTTCGTGAATACTGTACGTTTTCTGGAACACACGAGGTTATGCGATCAGAGCCGGAACGAGAACATGAAAGTAAAAATTGAAGGACACTTTGTACATTCCAAAGTGTGTTCGGCGAAAGCGTGTGGCCATTCCACTGACGGAAAGATGGACGGAAAGACCGACGGACGGACAGACGGACGGACAGACGGACGGACGGACATCCGTACGGACGGACTGACATCCGGATGGACGTACGGACAGACGGACATCCGGACGGACGGACGGACGGACGGACAGACGGACGGACGGACATCCGTACGGACGGACGGACAGACAGACGGACGGACGGACGGACGGACTGACAGACGGACATCCGGACGGACGGATGAACATCCTGACGGACGGACGGACATCCGGACATCCGGACATCCGGACGGACGGACATCCGTACATCCGGACGGACGGACGGACGGACGGACGGACGGACGGACGGACGGACGGACAGACGGACGGACAGACGGACGGACGGACGGGCATCCGGACGGATGGACATCCGTATGGACGGACGGACAGACGGACGGACAGACGGACGGACAGACAGACGGACATCCGGACGGACGTACGGACGGACGGACAGACGGACGGACGGACGGACGGACGGACGGACGGACGGACGGACGGACGGACACCGGACGCCGGACGGACACCTGACGGACACCGGACGGACGGACACCGGACGGACGGACACCGGACGCCGGACGGATACCGGACGGACGTGAGCATGAGACATTAAAGGCTTTCGCCTTAATAAGCAGGAAATCGTTACATCATAAGGGCCATCGATCAGCGTTCCCTGAGATGGATGGATGCGAAACATTATTGTGAGTCCTGAGGTGCACGACTCAACGCGCAGCGGGACGCTCGCACGTTGGGACCGTCAGGCCAAGCCCGACCGTCACGTCGTGGGCCCTCTGGGCAGCCCACAGTTGAGCCCCGACATCGGGGCTCTTGATAGCGGATAGCCACTTGTCTTCATTGGTTTGGTCCGTGCCCCGTAACGAGGAAGCAACGCCAGATCATATCGGCGAGGCGTTGAGATACTTTGGGAAAATACTAAAGGCTCACCAGCTTCAGCGATTCTATAGCGTTCCATATTTCACTTGAATAAATGAAATATGGAACGCGAGACCCCACAACATTTTGCCATACGCTATTCTACCCTATAATAACCAAGCACGCAGTTCTCAATGTCAATGTTTGGTCGGCTAGCTGTCCCTATGCCAATAGGTTCAAGCCCAACATTTGACGTCTTGACTTGGAAGCTGTTCCTTTTGCAGTCAAAGCTTGTCATGAGGAATATGAGCTCCCTTCTCGAACGCTGATTGCCCTTCAAGTTGGGCTAGAGAAGAGGTTACACTGCCTGAATACAGGGTCAAATATTGTTGTGCCTTGGAGAAAACTGTGTGTAGCGCGAAGACATTGCAGCTCGCGTAATCCGCCT
>JALIZH010007111.1:40000-46143 GCA_030522465.1 Rhipicephalus appendiculatus
TACACGGGCCTCTACCATTTCGCCTCCATCGAAATGCGACCGCCGCGGTCGGGATCGAAATCGCGACCGTAGCCACTGTTCCGCGACTGTAGCACCGTAGCCACTGTTCCATGCACCTCTTGGG
The DNA here is from genome assembly GCA_030522465.1 of Rhipicephalus appendiculatus. Classification (NCBI taxonomy): domain Eukaryota; kingdom Metazoa; phylum Arthropoda; class Arachnida; order Ixodida; family Ixodidae; genus Rhipicephalus; species Rhipicephalus appendiculatus. Next base: position 40,125 of record JALIZH010007111.1, read on the forward strand.
AGAAAGAGTAGGCATTTAAAAGACTTGCTACGTGATATCATGGCTACACCGAAAACTGCTGTGTTTCGAAATGTATGATAGCAACAGTATTGACACTAAGAATATCGATTTTACTCATAGAGAGCCCCGCTTTACAATCTATACGGGTGGCGGCTTTCCTTGAACCACCAAATTTGTTAGCGCACTTTCGACAAAGAAGATACGAACAAAACAGTACAAGCAGTTTTATCCTGCTTTTCATTATATCGCAGCTGTGGTTTTCAGCACTGTCATGTATGCTGGGATTGTCGTCATCTTTAACAGGGAAGGAGTTCGGAGGAGGTGAAGGTTGAGACGGCGATGTGCCCGAAGAAGACCTTCATCTGACCAACTGCTCGCGCGACGAACTCCAACCACAAATCCCACACAGGCTTACCGCCGCGCTCTTACGCTTATGACCGCCTGCGTGACCGTTTCTTTTATAGTTCTCAATGCCTTCTCCGGCCGATCATGGTGGCACTCACGACTCATTCCGAAAAATGTGAGTGAACAAATAGTTGCAATAGTGGACGGTTCGAACAAATGGCCGCTTTGCTGAGTGGAGAATGATCGTCACAGCTTAGAGATTACCGAAAGCGATGGCACCGTTCGTGAGGGTTTATAAAGCGGTCTATTTGGTCTTTTTTGTTCTTTTTTGCTTTTACAGAGAAGCTGTTGAGCAAATCGTTCCTTGTGAGTCAATTGCAGGAAACTATCATAATCTAAACGGGTATGTGCCACTGTACGGTCTACAAGAAAACTATCATCATCATAAACATAGAAGTACCTCAGAAATTGGGTATATCCCACTGCTCAGCAATGGTCCTCTAAAAATGAAGAAGGCAACAGTTAGGCAAACAAGTGGCTGCGAAGCGACGGCAGTGAGCCGATGACGACGAGTACGTACAACGACAGAAACTTCTATACACTTAACTACAGCATTAATATCAGTCTTATGTCGGCTCACATTTAAACTCATGCCGACTCACACACACTTCAACGCATTAGCATTCATACGCCAGCTCAATATTTATTGATCAGAGATGTGAGTTACGGAGGTGGGAGGGGAGGTGCCGTGGCGTCCCTACCGAATACTTTTCCCCTGAGCTCTCGATCCAAATATCTTGTGTGAGTAGTCTCAATAAAAATGTCCTTAGTGAATTGCAACCACAGATTTCTAATATTTGATGGTACGATATCAAAAGGCACCAGTTAGAGCACCGATTACGGTTTTAGAGAGAACCGATATTGGCGTTAAAGAGAATTGACACAATAGTAATAGTACGCTAACGGACTCATGAGTCGACTCACTCAGACTCAGATAGAGCCGTGAGTCTGAGTCTGAGTGAGTCCAACTGAGTAATATTTTCGGGAAATTGAGTGCCAGTGAGTCCTGCTGAGAAAAATTTTAGTCAGTCTCAGTATCAGTGAGTCCTGTTGAGAAAAACTTTGGTGACACTCAGTCCTAGTGAGTCCCAATGACAAAATATATTTCAAGAGTGAGTCTGAGTGAGCTCTACATTTTTTGCCGACTTATGCAGAACACTAAGGAACGGGAAAGACAACGCCGGCTGCTAGAAGACCCCGAAGCGATGGAAGGCCTGCGCCAACGACGACGTGCCCGTAGATCTATGAGAGGTGCGAACGTTTGGTTTCAGCACGAGTTTGTCTCTGGAGATTGGACAACCGTGTCTTGTCGGTGACTGTCAGTGGCAGGGTTGCCGTTGGGTGGACATGAAAAGGCGCCAGAACTCACGCCAAAAGTAGCCATGTCATTCGATATTATCGCCGAATTTCAAGCCAAATGGAACAGAAGCGGTATTATCAACAGAGTCTTTACTATTCATGAATAAATAACACCATTTTGAATAAGTAAAACCACAAGTTAAAAAAACGAGCCATGGCGCCAACTGGAAATTTTCGTCGCCAACGGGGTCCAAATGTAGCCAATTTGGCGCAAAGTAGCCACCAACGGCAACCCTGGTCAGTGGTTGAACTCGAGCCTCTCTGCATTGAGAATCTACGTAGAAACAACCTAGCATCACCTATCTAAAGGCTATAGCAACGTACTAGAAGCAACCTAGAAGCTACATAACCTAGCTAAGGCCTTGAAATATCTTGAAGCAGCCTGATTAGTTTTCAAAATCATCCAGCTCCGCTGTTTCAAGCCTGGTGCGGCTTATTGTAACATTGCCAATTTTTTTTTTTTGCTTCATTTTGGTTGTTGCAATGTGGTGACAGTTCTCAGGAATAACAAGTACGGAATTCCCACCGCGGTGGTGTATTGTTTGAGGTGCTCGGCTGCTCACCCGGAGGTCCCGGATTCAATACCGGTCGCGGAGGTCGCATTTCGATGGAGCTGAAGTGCTGGAAAACCGTGCCCTGTGCGATGTCAGTGCATGTTAGGCAATACCGGAAGGTCTAAATGTCCGGATCCCTTCACTACGGCATAAGTCGTAATTATATCGTGGTTGTTGGCACGTAAAGCCGCAATTATTATAAGATACAGGTACACAAGACATGCGCACCAACGCTATCGACAAAACCGCAAAAGCTCGGAGATGTGCACAATCATGGTCTCCTTAAGACAGTGCAGAACCCTGTTCACTAAATAAACACAGTTGTCAAATTACCTGCCAATAAATACACTCTAAGCCGAAATCCGGCAAATTTGGACTAACTGCAGTCGTTAGTCCAACGGATGAACGGTTCGTCCAACAGGGAGTAAATGCGTGACAGTGCGTGTCGTGCGCAAACGCCCGGCAATCAAGGGACCAACGGGGAGAGTAACTGCGCGCTGATCGCCTGCTGCCGCGCTGCACTGTTCGGCCCTGTCGGCTAGCACGAAGACGAATTATATCGGTTGCACGCCAGAGTGAAAGCGAAGCACTATTCAACGAATCGAAGCTTTTATAAGAGGCAAGTTCAACTCGCGCCGGCGCACACAGCGAGCGGATGAGTTCCGGCACGTTTCTTCCCTATCGAGCTGCCGGCACTGCCGGGCCCAAACAAGTGCAAGCCTCCGAGCCCGGACACCGCGGATAATACGTTTCAATGTGCCGAATTAGGAAGAACTACGAAGAACACCGACAGCGCTAAGAAAAGTAAGCTGTTCGTCAGCGGTCGTGTTCCCGCCGAGTCACTGGCCACAACTTTGAAGCGATATACGAAGTAGGCTTCGCACGTCATCGGCACCGAGCTGGCTGGCCGGGCCGGCGGCCGGTGTGAGTGCGTTGCGGCACAGGTGGAAGAAACGTCGCACAGAATTTGTTTCGCGGAAAATAATGTCTTCTGGAATAAAGTACAGTTCAAACTCTGTCTTTCTCTTCGTGCGACAATCATCGTCAAACATTTAACATGAAGGCGAGTGCCGAGACAAATCATCGTGCGGCCGGCGGTGTGCACAGTAAACAACCGTGCTTGCGAGCGGTCTCGTCGTTGTAATTATACATGTATACGTATATATATACACAACTCCGTAATACGCCGCGGACAGTGAACACCTACCTATTTTTCCTTTGTGTCTAAAATAACGACGACGAAAATTGCTCAGGAAACGCATGTTGTGATCGCCGGGGGTCGTAAGTACAGCCGTGCTCCTCGTAAGCCTAGTGACGTTATCGGCAAGTAGCCGACAGCGGCATTGACGGGCGCCTCACTGCTTCGCCGGCAATCCTGCATAAGCGCCGCTGCTATGTTTGTGTGTGCGGAGTTGTGCACCAGCACTGCTAACGCTGGTTCTGCCGACACGATCGAGTGCCAGCCGATAATTCGAATTCACTGACTGAAGGGGCGTTCGAGATTACGCGGATTCAGATTAAAAGATCGCTGTGCTTCGGTGCTACGAATAAGCCCACGTAAGTTTAGGCGTACTGAGCTGTCAATGTTTATTGTTTTATTACGCTGAACAGAAGTCTCCCACCGGCACTACATGGGAGGTCAAAACACTGTGCCTATATATATCCGATGGCTGGTTTTCGGCTGTGTAGCGCGGGCGAGCGGGGTTTGCGGTGTTTCACTTTGAGATGTCAGTGTGTGTGTGTGTGTGTATATATGTTTGTGCGCTTGTCCCAATAACTACGGTCACTAATGCTGATTAAGTTGGAATAACCATGAACTATACCGACTAGTGCGAGGGCGCCATTTTTTTTTTTTCGATTCGTCCAGACGGTTCAACTGTTAGTCCCCCTGGAGCATTCTACGAGGACCAACATTTAAGCCTAGTGGAGTAAGTGCCAAGGGGTAACAGTTGAACCACTGTAGTTACTCCCGCAGTTGGTCCAAAAATGGTTCAAAATCTGTGGCAGCCCAGTTAGTCCCCTGAAGGACCAATGTCATACCCCCTTTTGGTCCTTTTCGGCTTAGAGTGTACTCTTCTTTGTCTACTAATAAGAATGATGGTTGGCGGACACATATCAAGCCCCTTCACCTGATATGAAAGCCTTCAAGTGAAATGACCAAACTTTAGCGCCGCAATGAAAGTTCAGTGTGACGTCCATCGGGCTTTCATTACAGTATACAGTTCAATGCTTTGATTATGCGCTGACGGCAGAATCGCAACAAAGCTGACACTTCGACGTACAGAAATTATTGGGAAATGCGCATTGTCCCGTTAACCTCGGTCCGTCTGAGTGCCTTACGTTGTGATTCATTCATCAGAACATATTCAAAACTTTGACATGGACATGGACTAGTCTCAATCATAGCTTTCAAGTGCGCAGTTGTTGCAGAGAGTGCATAAAAGGAGGTTTCCGTTTTCGCTCTCCACCGCAGGACTCGTGAAGAACGCAATATATCGGCCTGACCCCGCTATTTTCGACCCATCGCTTTTATCGACCCGTCTCGCACTATCGCACCTATTCGAACAAACTCGGCGGCGCATTTACATCATCGATCGGCGTCGCTGACCCCCCTAATCATATGCGTGCTTCCCGCGGCCTTCTGCGAAGAATGGGGCTTCACGCTAACAGTCGTTTGCTGCGTCAAGTCTCCAACATAAGAAGAGCTCCTCGCGGCCACAGACACTGTATACCTGTCAGTCAGTCTGTCGTGCACTCAAGACCGATCGATGCCTGAGAACCGAACGACAACGACGAGTGGCAGCGGTTAAACACCGCACTCGACCCCCGGAACCTTTCACGGACGACGATCGTATTCAATGGAAACGAGGAACGAGGCGAGGCGGGAGCTCGGGAATATTCGCGCAAATTATAGGGGACCACGTAAAAGCGAGAGCAAACGCCGCCGTATTGGGCGTTTGAAGTTACGTGCAGAACGACTGCGTTACACACGTGCTGCGACTCGGCCACTGATAGCTACTAAGTGTTGAAGCCTTGAAGGTGACGCCTTGACGCCAGTGTACTTATAAGGTAACATAGGTTACTCGCTTATGTTGTTACTTAGGAAAAATGTTCCCCAGAAAAAAATGTTGATGTCGCACAGATGTAGCGCAGGTCTCACACGCAAGGTGTGAGTCTCGGAGAGCCCCGCCTAGTGGCTTCCATTCTCTTCAATGATACACCACAACAGGAAATTTTCTCCAACTCGTCGCCAGCAGCGACAGCACTGCACGACAGCATTTACCTTTGCTGCATTCAACTAGCAAGGAGGACAATGAAACCCCGCACTCTCCGGAAGGCTACTTATCCTGTTTCATCAATGCGCTCACCGGCTTTTCTGATCGTCCAAGCAAGTCGACAGAGACTATAGAGAAGGACAAAATGACGTGGTAGAGCACACATGAAAGTGCGCGTGGTAGCGGGACTTCCGAAGCAACGCGGCTTGGGAAGATTCGACGGCGTTCCGCTGGCCGCCATTGTAAGATTCGCGTTACCAGTAACCGAAACGCCGCTTCCCCCTGGAGGAATTGACAGCAGTCATTACCCTTGTTGTTGTCGTTTTACTAGACAAATCAAATGATATTCAGCGCTTATTCCGCGCAGCTATGACTTTCCACAGCGGTACTAAAAGCGCGCCAAAACCGACTACATTGCGTAGGAGT
>JALIZH010007112.1:0-19129 GCA_030522465.1 Rhipicephalus appendiculatus
GGCCACTGTCCCTTATCGGAGGCGCGTGCGCGTCATGCGGCCGCGTCATGTCGGGCCAGCTAGTGACGAGGCGGAGGCTGCGCCGGTTTGTGCGCAGTGTGTCGCCACATCACACCCCCCGCCCCCCGCAGAGTGCAGAGCCTTCAGGGTCTGTAGAAATCTGGCAGGTGTACCGGACGGCAGGAGCGTGTCGTGAAAGGAGCGGGCTGCGACGTCGTGGCCTCGAGCCAGGTTGAGTCCGGGTGACACATAATGGCTGCCTTGAACTGTCAGTGGAAACGTTCGATCATTCTGTTGGCGCAGGGGTGGTAACTGGTGGTCCGCAAGCGTTCAAAACCGACGGTAAGCCCGAGGAGCCTGAAAAGGTGCGACTCGAATTGTCGTCCCTTTTCACTACACAAATACACTGTTTTCTTGTTTGAATAAAACATTAACCTAATGTGGTTACGTTATACTTTGTAATATGTTGACCATGAACTCTAATTATATTTTACCTGATGTTTTATTTTACTCTCTTTCATTTTGTATCCGTGACATAAATCGCGGAGTTGCACTGTAAAGCTCTTCGTCTACTGCGCACTGATACATTTGTATTGTTTAGCTCTGTATTGCTATGTATTACTGCTTTCTGTGATGTGTGATGTTTTTATGCCTTTTTTCATGCGGGTGCGATACCGCCAAGGTGTTTGTCTGTTGTAGGTGTCCACGGCGTTGTCAAGCTATCGAAAGATAGCTTTTACCGCAGGGCTCCTCGGCTATCACGTTTTTGTTTTGATGGCGAAATAAACCAATTCAATATTGACGAGTAGACCGTGGTCATCGAGGCGTTGGAACAGCAGACGGAGGTGCCTGTGGTGCTCTTCGGCGTCGCGGGAAAATACCAGTATGTCGTCAAGGTAAATGAAGCAGAAGTCGAGGCCGCGGACAACTTCGTCGATGAAGCGCTGGAAGGTTTGTCCAGCGTTCCTCAGGCCGAAGCTCATAAAGGGAAACTCGAACAAGCCAAAGGGAGTGATGATTGCCGTTTTCGGGCCGTCATCCGGATTGACGGGTATCTGGGTGTAGGCCTTCACCAGGTCTAGCACGGAGAACACGTGGCAGCCATGAAGACGATGGGCGAAGTCCTGTATGTGGTAGACAGAGTACCTATCTGGGATGATGCGCGCGTTGAGGGCACGGTAGTCCCCACAGGGCCGCCAGCCTTCGGTCTTCTTTGGAACAAGGTGGAGTGGCGAAGCCCATGGACTGTCAGAGCGGCTGGTGATTCCTTCGCGGACCATGGCCTCGAACTCTGCTTTGGATATGCGCATGCGGTCTGGGGCAAGGCGACGGGCGCGGCAGAAAACCGTGGGGCCTGAAGTGGTCCGGATGTAGTGCACGGTGGTGTGCTGCACTTTGCGTGGCAGTCCGCTGGGGCGCGTCAATCTGGGAAATTGGGCGAGGATGGCGTGGTACGGCGAGTGATTATCAACACTGAGTACCTTGATGCTTGGCTGTTGGGCGGTCGTTCGCTGGCCTGGTGTGGAATGTCCTGTTATCGCGTCGATGAGGCGGTCGTTGCGGCAGTCCGGAAGGAGGTTGTAGTGAGCCAGAAAGTCTGAGCCGATGATTGGCTCGGCGACGTCGGCGATGACAAAGTTCCAGTGAAGGTTATGGCGTAAGTTTCTGAGCTGGATGAGCAGGCGGAGCGAGCCGTACGTCTTGATAGTGGAGCGGTTTGCCGCACTGAGCTCGAAAGACTTAGGCGGACGAGAACCTTGAAGATGGGATCGCGGGTAGCAGCAAATGTCGGAACCGCTGTCGACAAGGAAACGCTGCTTCGCGATTTGGTCGGTGACGAAGATGCGACGGCCTCCGGGTTGGCAGCTCGCGGCCGTCTCTACGAGCTGCTGCTGGCGTTTTCCGCATGTCCCATGGAACAGGGTGGTCGACATTGCCGGGCTCTGTCCCCGAAGCGTCGGTGGTAGTAACACTGGCCGTTGTTATCAGGTTGCCGCGATGAAGTGCTGTTACGGTCGCGGCTTTGCAAGTGGCGGCGCTGTTGCATCAGAAGACGTTCACCCAGGTGTTGTTGAATGGTGGTGAGCTGTCGATCGATGTCGTCGATACGGCGCGCAAGCTCTGCGGTGTTCAGCGGTGCGGCGACAGCCTGGATGGTGGATGACAACTGCGGCAAGAAGGCCTCGACGACGCGATCAGCAATCTCCGCAAGTTCGTCGAGAGAGCCTAAGCTGAGCCTGCAGGATTGCCTGGACGTGTGGCGGGAGTCGTTGGAGCCAAAGCGATCGCAGGAAAGAATCCTGCACTTGCTTGTTGCCCGCGAGCGCACGCATGTGGCGCAGGAGCTGCGAAGGTTTGCGCTCAGCAAGCTCTGCGGACTGAAGTTGTTGTAGCTTCTGTTCTTCCGAGAGCGACAGGCAGGCGGATAAGTGCAGTCTTCAGGTGTTCATAGAGGTTGGCCGTTGGTGGGTTGGCAAGGATATCCCGGACCTCGTTGGCATAACGTGCGTCCAGGTGGGCGACGACGTAATGGTAGCGGGTTCGGTCTTGCGTGATGCGCGCCAGGGAGAACTGGGCCTCGACCTGGGCAAACCGAACCTCGGGCGAGTCCACCCAATACGGCGGAAGCTTGACAGCAACACGCCAGGAGGCAGCGTGCGGGATGTCTTCTGTAGGAGTTCTGACGTCCTCAGCGGAGCCGGCAGGCACGGCCTCGGTTGTGGAGGCGTTGCGAGAATGCTGCTGTTGCTGGATTTGCAGCTCCTGTTGAAGCTGTTGCAGTTGCTGGCGCAGAGCGGTGAGGGCTTCTGCGTCGGCCATGGCGGTGCGGTTAGTTCGGCTTCCGGGTCACCAGATGTGGGATGCCGTGTCGATGAAAGGACGCATCCCAACATAAAACATAACGACTGTTTATTAGCGTAGTAGCAGCAGCGGGGCGAGCATACCGACGCTGCGTTCGAACGGTTAGAGAAGGAATGTTCATCTTCCGAGCTTGGCAGCTTGGGTTTATAGCCCCCCGTCGGTTACGTAAGCCTCCGGTGACGCTGCGGTGGCGCTGTCCCTTATCGGAGGCCGCTGTCCCTTATCGGAGGCGTGTCCGTGTCACGCCGGGCCAGCTAGTGACGAGGCGGAGGCTGCGCCGGTTTGTGCGCAGTGTGTCGCCACAACCTCTTAACGTACAGCTGAAGCACCTGCTGTGTTAAGGCGAAAGCCTTTAATGTCTCATGCTCACGTCCGTCCGGCGTCCATCCGTCCGTCCATCCACCCGTGTCCATCCATGTCCGTCCGTCCCCGTCCGTCCGTGTCCGCCCGCCCGTCCATCCGTCCGTCCGTCTGTATCCATCCGTCCATCCGAGCCCTGGCCGGGTGCCAGGTGGCCGCCGGGGTGCGCAAACGAACGCTGGTCGTGTCGAACTCAATAACGCTCGCGCTTTGCTTGCGTAGCGCCGCTCTGCCCAGCGTTTACAATCATGCAAGGAGGGTGAAGAAAAAGAATAAACGTGCGCAGCCTAGGACTGCGAGAGAAGACGATGAAGTTAAGAATCCTAAGGGCAAGATGGCTCCGCGTCTGATTCCTCAGAGCTAGCGCATAGTTTTCTTAAATTTATGGTGCCTAAACCCAGGATGAGTTGTCGCGTTAAGTCCTAGCTGAACAGTCGTTAGTTGAGCATTAGTCTGAGCCACGGTGGAGGTCTCAGCAGATACTGATGCTTGCGGCGCGCTTACAACTCGTCCTAAAGCGGCGATCTGACAGCGTAATTCAGCCAGCATGCCTATGGCCTGATCGTTATACTCAGCTGCAGCGCTATATTCTGCTTCAAGCTCGTCTTCGGGAATGTGCTCTTCGCGAGCGGCATCGATGCTTGAAAGTTCCTGATTACTCGAGCTGAGGCGGTCGAGTGTACCTGTGAGCTTGGAGATGTCGGCGTTCGGGTCGTTGATCAAGGTTCGGGCCTCCTGCAGCAGCTTGGTGTTCTGGGAGCGTCGAGCTGTCCGCTCGGCCTTGAGACGTCCATGATTGAAGCTTTTCGGCGGTAACTCCTTCAGTAACGATCAGCGAAGCGCACGTCGGTCTGTTGATCCTCGCCACCCGCGACGCGACGTGGACGAGTACAGTAGCCCTTGAGTGGTGCGTAGAAAGGGGTACGTTCCGCACGGGGTTTTCGGCACCGTAAATGTAAGAAAACTACGCGCTAGCGCTGAGAAATCATCGCACACTGAAGCTGCTTATAAACAGTCCGTTTTCAGAGATCGTCAACCTTTTATCAATCAGCATAAGCATCTTCGGCTTCTTGGCAGACTTATGACGAAAGGACACAACTTATGAAACGAAGCAATCGAGAAAAGCCGCAGAAAAGCTTCACCGTGCCTAGCCCATTGTTTGGTCGGACACTCCCTGACTGTTCCTTCAGGATCACAAAGCCCGGAGTATAAAACTCGATGCTCAGCCTTCCCACCTTTAGCGGAAACGTTCACAATTGGACAGGATTTCGGGAGCAGTTTGAGCAAACTGTTCATCACAACGAGACATTGTCCCCGACAACTAAGTTTTACTACTTGCGTAATTGCCTTGCGGGACAAGCGGCAGCATCTATCGCGGGGTTGCCAACCTCAGAATCATGCTATACGCACGCTGTCGAAATCCTTATGGAAAGGTTCGGGGACCGGAAGAAGATCGAACAGTACCACCTATAAGCCCTAAGGAACCTTCCTCACGTTATGTCGGGAAACGAAGTAAGAGCTCTTGGGAAGTTGCACGACGCCGCGCAGCTGCATATTCGTTGCCTGAAAGCTTTAAACGCACCGACACTCAGCCTCTCTGCAATGCTTGTCGACATCCTGCGAAACGCCTTGCCGGGCGACATCGTCTTGGCGTTCGTTCGCGAAAAGCGGAGAGAGACACTATACTCCGCTCCACAAGCTCTTGGCAGTGCTGTGGATGGTACGGGCGCACTCAGGCCAATCATGACTGAGCGAACTACATAATTGTGTTCGTACGCGAATTCCGCTTCCGTCAATCTGACAAGTGGCCCCGCCTGTGTGGAAACATATGTAGTGTAATAATTAAGTGTTTAATTTTTTAGCAGGTGGCGCTTGGCACCATCTTTATACGTTTTTTTTTAAATTTTTGGACGGGCCGACTTGAACTGGCCGTGCTTTGTCTATTTATCTTTAGTGTCACCTGTTCCTATCAGTTTTCGTCACATCAGATCTTTTTCTAAATGTTTACGCCACGGGTATAGAGAAAAATATTTGCTGTAACCATTCAATCAATCAGTTTAAGTGAATGACTCAATTGCACGGCGAATCAGTGAATCAGTCAATCCAAAGCATTATTTTCCGACTAAACAAAAAATTTTTTTGTTTTTGTTTTTTTTATGTTCGCTACTCTAACTGAACAGTACTGTGTGATGCCGTCCGCGATGTGGTTCTTAATGGAAAATGGAAGAGGTAAGTGCCGGCTCATAACTTTCTCTCTCATCGGAGGTCACCTCAACAAGCCGGCACGGCGGAGGGGGGGGGGAGGAAAAGGATAGGTGGAGAGAAAGATGGGAGAGGGATTAATTTAACTGCGAGTGCGCTCGCGCGCGATGCCTCTGCGCCGGGAGAAAAAAAGAAAACAGCCGGCGAGGGGGGAAAGCCGTCAGGCGGGCCGGCAAGGCGACGGTTCATGTGAACAAACATCACGTGACGCGCCAGCGGTCGCGTGAGCAGTTCGGTGTAGCAGGAAGAAAAACAACACGACACCCGAACGGGCCTCAAAGACGCGTAAAAAGTTCGAAGTCACCGAAAAAATCGAGAAGGGCGTACACCACCGCCTTACCGAGTTTAGAGCGATGAGCAGCCGGGAATCGTAGATGGTCTAGACTCACGTGTGGAAGTCCCAGGCGGCCGTAAACGCCGAAGAGCTGGCGGCGCTGATCGTTGTAGCCGGGGCACTGCAGCAGGATGTGCTCGAGAGTTTCCTCCGCCGGACACTGCGCACACGATGGGCTCCCTTTGCCGGTAAAAAGAGCCGCGTTGAATTTCCCGCCTTCAGCCTGCAAGAAGAGGCCGACGAACTTTGTGCCAGCATGCGCGCGAGCTTGTTCGAGGAAGAAAAAGAAGCCATCGAGACGTTCTGGGCTCATGCGGACGCTAATAAACGTCTGTCTGAGCTCGTAAGATCGTGTCGGCTGTTCAGTTGGCCACATATTTTACATTTGGTGCCGAAACCATTTGTCTTCTTCCATTTGTCACTATTGAAGTGGAGAGCCTAGAAAGGAGCGATTTTGGAGGGCAGGAAAGATACGATGAGGCGGCTCATCCCAAAGACAACGACAGTCATCACTTTCACAGCGCAACTCCTACGGCATCAGTGCTTCATTGTCAAGTTTCGACTACTCCTGCGCATTCGAGCTGCATCTTCTGTAAATCGACGCAGCACTTGACGGAGTCCTGTCGTAGAGAGCTACCGCTGTCGGACAAGAAGAAGATTCTCTCCGCCCACATGAGGTGCTTTCGATGCACCAGTAAAGGTCACCGCGCAAGAGACTGCAGTCGGAGAATTGCGTGCTTCGGCTGCAACGGTTCTCATGCGTACAGTATGTGCGACCCAGACAAGCTAAGACGAAAGCCGCGTGAAAACATCAGAGTGACCACTGAACTCTCCAGAGTTGCGAAAGACAAAGAACTGAATACCATGGAAAGGTTCGAGTGGACATTTCAAGGGAGCACCGAACCCTCATCGCCACAGGCATTTCACTCCCGAATCATGGACAGGACCATTCAACCTGACAGCGCAAACCGTGAAGAACTCTGTGAAATCACCGGCAAGGAAAAAGGAAGAGTCCAGCGGTACGAGTACCGACTCGGAGACCATGTTCGAACCAGCACAAGTCAGAACCTGGAGCCGGCCTTCAATGCTAACCAAGAGAGAGTCATACAGGCAGAATTATTGAAGGAGTACGCGTACAAACTGGATAAGTTGATTCTGGAGTTGGAAGAGGTGCGCAAGCGGCTGCTTGCGTCGGGGGAGAAGCTAAGACGGATTTCCCCCCCTGCTGATGAATATACAGCAGTCAGTCGTCGATCAACAGCACGATGAATTAGAGAATAGGAAGAAGCAGCAAGGCCATACTGTGGATTGTCTGTTCCAAGGAGATGACTGGAAGAGAGACGCAGACGGCGAGCCTGCATTTCCTAAAGATGATGTCCCAGGCAGCAGGAACACAAGATCGGCTGCGCTTGCAAGACTGTTCTGCTATTGAGCGGATCAGAGAGCGTATCTTGCTGCTCAGCCAAGAAGATGCATACTCGCCAAATACGGCGAGCATCGTTGCCAAGGCTGCCGAGATGCCTTCGCAGGACAGAAAACCTAAGCGTGAAGACATCCCTGGACCGTTCAGGCAAGATGCGTCAGCAGCTGAAACAGTCGAAGCAGCTTGTGCTAAGAGGCCTGTTGACCTGATCACCTATATGAGCACGCTGGCAGAAAAGGAAGCCCTCAGTCTTCACGCCAAGTGGCGAGAAAAGCTTCGACCAATGAAGGGTGAGCTCGAAAAGTAATAGGCTGACGTAAAGACCTCAAAGAGCCGTATCAAGGAAAGGGATGCACGAACTCGTACGGAGGGCTTTTAGAGAATGTAACGCCGAAAGCACCTGACCGTACAGACGAGACACCACTGCGCGGCCGGGAATGTGTTGAATTTCCCTGCCTTCGGCCTGCGAGAAGAGGAGGACGAGCTTTCTGCCAGCATGCGCGCGAGCTTGTTCGAGGAAGAAAAAGAAGCCATCGAGACGTTCTGGGCTCATGCGGACGCTAATAAACGTCTGTCTGAGCTTGTAAGATCGTGTCGCCTGTTCAGTTGGCCACATATTTTACAGCCGTTTTAGGGTTCGGCTGCAGTCGGTGCGCAGTCGTAGGAGGAAGGCCCGTGCACGCCTGCCGAGGCCAGCTCTCGGTAGCTGCCGTGGGGGGATTCCCTGTAGCCACACGTGAGTCTGGGTGCAGCGCACGCACATGGCGCGCGATACGCAGTTGCGCAACGTCACTCACGCGGACGAATGAAGTGATCGGAGTGCTGGGGTCGTGGGCCTCGTTGTCAAGGGTGTCGGCAGCTTCGTTGCCGTGTATTCCGACGTGAGAAGGCACCCACTGGAACACCACATCACAGCCACTGTTCACGATCACCGTAAACTTCCGCGTGAGTTGCTGCGCGAGGGGGGGTGCCGCGTTCTCCTCGCGCGAGTGCGAGATGTGCGGTGCGCGAGTCACACAACACTGCCGCTGATTGTGGAAGCAGCTCGGCGAGTCGATCCACCGCCAGATCAATCGCCGCAAGCTCAGCAGTGGTTGAGGACGCGTCGAAAGGAATCCGGCACTTCCCCTGCAGGCCAAGAGAAGGGATGACACACGCGGTGGCCGCCGAACCAGCCGCGGTCACCGAGCCGTCATTGTAAACAAGGACGCGGTCCGAGAGGTGCTCCTCGATCGTGGCCGCTGTCTCTTGCTGTAGGGCACACTGGGGGGTGCTTCTCTTGGCCCGGATGCCAGGGATGGTGGTCGTGATGGCGAGGCCGCGATCCTGGTGACGGGGGGACGGGGAGCCAGCCGGAGTCCGGTGTGTCGCGGACGATGGTGGCGTACTCCTGCGCGCGTTCGCCCATGCCTGAGTGCGGACGCGAAAGCAGTCGGTTGGCCAGTCGCCGTCCCTCCGGTGTCATGTACATGCGGTAGACGTGACGCATGCGGCGAGAGCGACGTCTGGCCTGCCTCCGCCAACGTAGAGCCCACGGGTGAGGTGCGCGGTAGTCCGAAGAGACGGCGCACTACGCCGCGGTGGTCTGCGTCCAGCGTGTCCCACTGCGTTGGCCTTAGCGTGACGAGCGGCACGGCGTAGAGCACCCTGGCCGTGGCGACCGCGTTGTACAGCCGCAGCGCGAGGTCCGGAGAGCAGCCCTTGCCACCGGCGAGGAGTCTGAAAGCTCTTTGGGCAATTTTCCGCGAGCCCTTGCGGATGTTCGCGACCGCAGGCTTCCAGCTGAGCCGGTGGTCGATGATGAGGCCGAGGTACTGGACCTTGCGTTGCCACGGGGAGCCGACGACCACGCAGTGAGAGCTTCGGCACCGAGTAGAGTGCACAGGGGTTCGGATGCACGAAGAGGGCCTCTTTTTTGGCAGTGGAGAGGACGAGGCCGATGCTGCTGACGGAGCCGTCCACCGCGTCGATGCAGGCCTGCATACTCCGGCGTACGTGGAGGCCGCGCGGTCTGGGTCCGCTCGTGAACAGCGCGATGTCGTCGGCGTACACCGCCACGCGCACCTCGTAAGCTGTGTCACGAGGAAGAAAGTCAGTGATGCGCGCGAGGGCGATGTTAAATAAAAAAGTCACAGTTTCACCGCAAGGGTGAAGCAATGAATGCGATAGCAAAAAATTGTAATGTTATACGAAGTGAGGCTGGCAGCTAACTCTTTTTGGATCCGATCTCACGCAACTCTAGAAAACACTTGTTGAAGAGAATTCTCTTCGCGTTGAGAGCGCAGCACGTAGAAGGGTACGCCGGCCCGGCCGCCGAGAAGGGGGAGATGAGAAGGGGAGATAAAGCGCGCGCCCGCGCTCGTAAAATCGAACGTCGCCCCCCCCCCCCCCCCCCCCGCCCGCTGTCGGCCGCCGAGAAGGGGAGATAACGCGCGCGCCCCCCGCTCGTAAAATCGAAAGTCGCTCGAGGGACCCCCCTCCCCCCCCTCGCGTCTTTTCACGCTCACGAACGACGGGCGGGCCCGGTTATATATATACATATACATATACGGCAAATGACGCCGACGCGGACGCCGACGCCGACGGCGAAAACCAGCCGCGAGTGTCCATATAATTGCTATCGCAATAAAAGGGTCTTAACACACTGCCCTGCGGCACACCAGCGTTCACAGCCCGAGGCGCGCTTAGTTCCTCACCGACGCGAACACGAAATGTGCGGCCACTACGGAACGCCTCCACGTACACCAACATATTCGCACACACGCGCATGTCACGAAGGGCGTCCATGATGGTGGGGTGTGGGAGAGAGTCAAATGCACTGCGAACACCAAACAAGACGAGGTAGCCTGCCTCACCATGGTGTTCGGCCTCCTCGAGGAGGCTGACGACGTCGGAGATTGAATCAGCCGTGGAGCGATGAGCCCGGAAGCCGTTCTGCTCTTTCGCCAGGAAGTCGAGTACAGCAGGAATCCATTGGAGGCGCCGAAGGGCCATGGCCTCCAACAGTTTCCCGGCGGCCGAAGTGAGCGACACGGGCCGATACGACGCTGGTTCCGACGCCGGCTTCCCCCGCTTGTGGATGGGTATGACAAGGGCTTCCTTCCACGAAGATGGTAACTCTCCTGTGCGCCAGACGGCGTTGAAAGCGTCCAGGAGTTGTGGAAGTTGGCCCTTGTCAAAGTTCCGCAGCATTTGGTATGTAATGCCATCACTGCCGGGCGCTGAGCGATGGTTCCGGGTGTCGAGCGCAGCGCGAAGCTCTCCGAGGGTAAACTCCGCCGTGCACAGTTCGCCAATCGCGTCCAGGATGGCCGGAGTTGATGTCATGTACGCATTACGTAATAATTGCCATGAATCGTCCTCATCGCAACTTGAATCTGGCGTCGCAGCTCCGCAGAAACCAGCGGCGACATTGCACAATGTGCGTCGCTTCTATGAGAAATGCGTTCCGAGAGCGTTTCTTGTACTTGATGCCAAGCTGCTTCAGCATCCTCTGCATCGTTGTTGTGGACAAGGTAGGTAGCGTCTGATCCTCTTCGAGACGCTGCACCACCTTGGGGTTAGTTCGAATTTCACCTGTTTCAAAAATGATGTACACCACCGCCCAAAGACGCTCAGGTCACAGTCGTCCAGCTTCTTCGCCCGATCACGGCCTTTCCAATAAGAACGCGTCTTCGGTGGTAGGACTGTGCCCGCGTTCTCTGCCAGCTCTTTCCACCGGTAGAGCGTTCGCTCACTCACCTGGGTAGGTTTACCCGTCCTCTTGGTGAGTGAATCGATGTTTGCAGTATCCCCGCACTCGACGCGAAGCGCTAGAGTTTGAAGCTATCTGCTTCGCCAGCTTGGGAAAATCGCGCACACTCGATGGATGGCTCACCGGCAAGAGTTTGTGGGACGCATTGCAGGCAAAGGACCAACTCGGCAACATGGCGACGCCATTGAAGCGGCGCATCACCACCTCACAACAAGCCTTCGTTCAGCCGCGCCCATGCGGGCCTTTTGTATTAATTTCACGAATTATTAAAACCCTTTGGACGCTTTAAAACACGAACCCTTAGCATACTGTCACTTTATGGGTTTGTAGTGTGCAAAATAGGTCTGGATTGCTAAAATAGTTGAGGGACTATTTGCTGTGCTAACACCGCCCTGATTGGACGAGAGAGCCTTAGCTATGGCAGCACTGCCAATAGCTTGTGAAACGGAGTATAAAAAGTCCTCCTATTGAAGAACCTGTGGGTACTGCGTCGGAAGAAGCAGTCGTGACTGCGGCGTCGGAAGGCGAGCTGAATGACCTGCTCCATTTCACTAGAGTGGAATTAGAAAGCCGAGAGCAGTTATTAACGACGCCAAGAGAGCAAAAGGTGAACATTGAAAAGCCACGAGACCACAGTACCGCAAAGCACTACTGTGGCAAAACGTAAATGCTTCTTCTGCAAATGAGATAAGCATGCCACCAATACCTCTAGATGCGAAGAAGCAACATCTCATCAAGGACAATCGTTGCTTCAGGTGTACATCCCGAGGTCATCAGGTAAGGCCCTTTCATGTGAAGCTCACTTGCTCGCTTTGCCACGGCAGACACGCCTCAAGCATGTGTGACCCGAAATTCAAGAGGGTAGAGAGTACACCAACCTCTGACCGTACGACAGCATTTGTGTAAGCCAACGCTGTACTCCGACGTAATGAGTCATGGTGCATTCCGTCTAAGAGAGACAACGGAGTATACCTTCAAACCTTCCGGGCTTGGGCCGGTCACGACGATAACTGTAGATACATGAGAGGTATCCTGGACGGTGGTAGTCAACGATCATTTATGAAGGAAGACCTCGCAATTAAGCTACGACTCAAGATCGTTCTGGAGACCAGAATCACGTTCAACGTTTTTGGAAGAGCGACACCCTGAAGTGCTGAAAAGCTGAAGATTGTGGAAGTTCCTTCGCGCAGCCAGCACAACTCTCAAGTCTGCATTGTACAAGCATACATGGTGCCGTTTATTTGCCACGACGTTTGTACACCATCTGACGACAACAAATTTGTGAGACAGCTGCGACTTGAAGGAAAAGTTATCGCTGATGAACGATGCTTCCTTGGAGCAGAGACAGAACCCGGACTGTACTCATCTGGTCAGATAATCTCTGGAAAATATTGTATAGTGAACTCGTGCGTAGCACAGATACAGATGGTTTGGTCGCTATGAATTCATTATTTGGATGGACTCTCCAAGGACCTGTACGGTATGCAGCATTCATGGAGCGTCACACAAACTTGATGGTCTGCGCGCTACGAGTAGATGCTTCTTCCAACGAAGAGGCAACCTCACAGGTCTTACAGTCATTTTGGCAGCTCGAAGCGATGGGTATTACTGAGCAGTGTAACTCCGCCCCGTACCAAAAGACGCGATTCCAAAAGACGATCTGCAAATCGCAGGGAACGTATACGGTTGCACTGTCATGAAAAGAAGAAAGTAAGCAATCACTCGGAGACAATCGTAACACAGCTCTCACTCGACTGCGCAAGCTAGTGAAAAGGTTATCACTACACGACGGCCTACTTCAGCGGTATGACACAGTCATAAGGCAGTATCCTTTGCTTGGACACGCAGAGTTAGTGTCCAAAACGTTCCCAATGACCAAGCAGTCTACTATATGCCTCTGTAACGAGCTGTAAGACGAGAGAGCCTTACCGTCTAAACTAGACGCTCGTGTTTGTGTGAAAAGAATCGCGGTGACTTAAACGTCATCGGGGCAATAACGAGGCCGTTTATGCATTCATAGAAATAATGTATTTACAAAAGATGATAGAGACCTAATAATAAAGAGGAAAAACCGGAACATATGCTAGGAATCCTGGAGAAAGAGTCAAAAGAAAACAGGAAATAGTCACAAGAAAACGGGTTCAAGAAAATAAAGTTCACCGGTGAGCAAAGCGGCGGTCAAGTTCCAGAGGCAGGCTCAACGGTGGGAGGACACGGTCGACGCTGGGGTAGCACGGTGGGTGCGCTGCGAGCCGCGCTCAGGAACGTGGCTTACGCTAGAGGTCATTGACCTGGAGCACGCATGGTGTCTGCCATGCTGGCCTCGAACGCTGGCTTGCACTCGCTGCTGTGGACGTCAGACTTGCCTGGCGGGAACGTCCTGGCGACGTTTCAACCACGCTAGGCCCGAAGTGCTTGGACGGCTATAAACGCCGGATAGACGGCTTCAGGCGCTAAACATGAGTGACAAAACGATAATGAGGATACGATGGTTTGTATATGCAGATGAAGAGGATGAACTGCACAGTCGGCGCTCACACTATTTGCCCCCCCTTCGCGAAAGCGGTCAGCAAGTCAGTAATGGTAGGAACGCCGGATACACGGCTTCAGGCGCGAGACATGAGCGATCTCGGTGCTACGGCAACGACGATCAGTAATAGCGCTGATAGGAGCGAAGCGATAGTTCACGGCAGATGTCGTTTCCAGATGGTGTATGGACCGAGATATCTATGAAGAAATTTTTCACAGAGCCCAGGTGTACGAATAGGTGTCCACGTTTCACATCGAAACCAACTTTCCTCTTGGTCTTGTATGGTAGTGGTGTTGGTGAGAGCAATTTATGGCATCGGGCGCCCCTAGCAGCGAACTCTTCTGGGCAGGGACGGTATATGGAACAGAGGCCGTAGACAAAAAGGTGCTGTCCAGAACAAAAGACGGTGCACGGCCATACACGAGGAAAAACGGGCTGTAGTTCGTCGTGCGTTGCACGGCAGTATTACAGGCAAACGTGACGAAAGGAAGCACAGAGTCCCACATTTCTTGTGATCTGGTTGAACCATACATGGAGATCATATCGGACAAAAAGTTCGGTGAAAGCGCTCTGTAAGACCAGTTCTTTGACGATGATATGCTGATGTGATCTTATGGATGATGTTAGAGGCCTGGAGGACTTCAGCAAGGACATGAGACATAATTGTCTTGCCACGGTCTCTAAGAAGAACACGCGGGGCGCTGTGGCGCAAAATAATGGCGCGCAGGACGAAGTCGGCGACTTCCGAGGCAGCACCAGAGGGCAGAGCTGCCGTCTCCGCGTAGTGAGTTAAGTGGTCCACGGACGCAACAATCCAGCGGCAACCAGCCGGGCGTGAGCGGAAGGGGTCCGTATAAGTCTACGCCCGCGAATTCAAAAAGAGCCGACGGGCATGACATAGGTTGTAAAGGGCCAGCCGGAAGATATGTGGTACGTTTTCGGTGCTGGCATGACGCGCAAGAACCGACGTACTTGGCCACACTAGTAGAAAGGCCAGGCCAAAAGCAGCGAGTTTTGATGCGGGGTCGTAAGTCTAGTGGAAACCTAAGTGGCCAGTTGTCGCGTCGTCGTGAAAGGCTTGTACAACCTGGAGACGAAGTGAACGAGGGACGACCGGGACCCATTGATTACAGAGAGGATGGTAAATTTGCCGACGAAACGTTCCATCTTGAAGTTTGAAACGTGCAAGCTGGCGTCTTAAGCGGCTGTTGGGAGCACGGGATAAGCCAGTGAGCCGAATCGATGATCGTGCGGCAGTATCTATCTGCATGTTGGAGCGAGGTCAGATCTGCGGATAAAAGAAAGTCCCGCCGAGGCAACGGACTCTGCCGGACGAACGACCGGCTGCTTGGTCAGTTGGCTGGTCGATGATGAACACATGGAAGGCTGCACTTGGGCGCCTGTCGAGAGCGGGCAGCGCGACAAAGCGTTAGCATCTTGGTGTTGCCGACCCGACCTAGATCCGGACGCTGTAGTCATACTCCTGCAAAGCAGCACTCAACGGCCATGGCGTCCGGACAAATTCTTGAGAGACGATAACCAAGAGATCATGATGGTGAGTGACGATTGTCCAATTGCCGGCCGTATAAAAATAAGGGCGAAACTTTTGTACGGACCACACGATGGCGAGGCATTCTTGTTCGGTGATGCTGTAATTTCGCTCGGCAAGAGAAAGAGTGCGGCTCGCGTATGCCACGACTTGTTCTTGGGAAGCATGGTTCCGCTGAAGCAGGACAGCAGTGCCAGGGGCGTAGCCAGGGGGGGGGGGGGGGTCGGGGCTTATGGGGCTTCAGTACCTCCCCCTCCCCCCCAATTTTTTTCGTATTGTGATGTATCGCCGACCAAAAGAGCTGGCTGCGCCGGAAATCATTCCGGATTTTTCTAAAGTTGCTTTTCGCGGTCTAACAGACGCTTCGGCGTGAACTTTGCGGACCCCTGGCGGTCCTGTATCTGGCTGTGCAGCGCATGATACCGCAAGAAATATTCTGCAACAGAACGCGTAGTGCCTTGTATAGGGAAACCAAAGCTCCAAGTTTGCGGGGCGATGACAGCGCCGCGCTGCGGCTCTGGAGAGAAGCGCTGGTGAAACTGGGAATAAGCGCGGCGGAGGGCGCGCCTGTTTCACCGACAGCCGACAGCGGCGGCACGCGTGCGCACGCGTTCTTCGGTCGGTGCGGGGAGCTTAGACGTTGCGCCGTGAGCTTGGCACGCTGAACCGAGAGGCTTGCTTTACGAAGCTGCATTTCCGCGATGGTAGAAGCGACCGCACGAAAGCGGAAGCGAGGTCCGAAGTATTACTGTGTGCCACAGCAGTGCAGACAGTACCGGCACGCGATCCGCCTGTAAAACTGTATCAGTTCCCGGACAAGTCGTACAAGAGAGAAAGTACGCAAGCGTGGATCACCGTAGTTAGAGGAGTAAAGTTCTAGCTCTGTCTCGCCTTCAGTTTTCGCTGACTCAATTCTTCGCTTGAAATCGTTTGTCTCGACTACCTGAATCAGTACGTAACGCGGCGCGTGCATGCAACGACTGCAGTAGTGATAGCTCGCCGTCTCGCATTTTTACATCCAATTACGGTTGTATGTTGAAGCAACTTTGTGTTTTGTTTCCTTGTGTTGTTGGATGTTCACACTCACATACTTCATACTGCGGTTAGCGTTGCCGTGTTGGTTGCGTTCAGTTGAACTCCGCACAAGGCTGCATCATCGCGCCGGAACGAACGCCTGGGCATTTTCAGCTAACTTGACATCGTTTTGCTGGTTCTGTTTTTGTCGCTTTTTTAGGGTGGTATATATTTAAGAGTGCTGTTTCTTGGGCGAGTTGGAAATTCATGCTTGGAAGGGTAGCGCTAGTAGACATGGACTAATGGAAGGCACACAGACACACATTTAAGCCGCTGAATCTAACTGGCACTTAGATCAGGAATTGTTATTGCCATCTTCGGAGATTGTGCGGTTTTCTTTCACGCCCACCGCGCACTCGTACATTGCTGCGAGTGTGCATTTACGGGTGCGCTTTGCGCGAGCTCTTCACCCCATACCACATCGCGCCTGAAATTCGACACCTCTCACGCTGAGCCGCGTTCGCGCAGAAAGTCTTATACACCTGTAAAGTCGATATTCTCATAAAAGGGAGTGCAAGCACGAAGCGAGAAGCGAAAAAAACATCTCCCGCTAAAGGGAACCATGTGTGGATGCGAAGCAGCGGGGAGATAATTAACTTGAGCGGGAGGAACGTCGCCCCTCTCATTTCACGGCAGTGGTCCGGGCGCTCATCGCGGCGCTGCACAGGAGAGAGAATGAGGCGCGCGCGCTCCGTCATTTTCATACCGCGGAACTACCGTGGCGCCCCCCAGCGGAGTATGCAGCTGTCACAGCACCTGTCGTGCGCGCCGCTCCGTAGAGGATTCCTAGAGGAGAGGACAGGGGGGACCGTAGGAGACGAGAGAGAGGGGGGAGGGGACGTGCATGCGCTGTGGGGGGTGTGGGACGCGGGAGCCGCTCCGTAAAGTAAAGGATTCTTAGAGGAGAGAGGGGGAGAGGACGCGAATGCGCTGTGGGACGTGGGCGCCGCTCCGTAGAGTAGATGATTCCTAGAGTAGAGGAAGGGGGGTGAGCGTAGGAGAGGGGACGCGCATGCGCTGTGGGACACGGGGGGCCGCTCCGTAGAGTAGAGGAAGGGGGTGAGCGTAGGAGAGCATAGGGGAGGGGACGCGCATGCGCTGTGGGGGGGGTGTGGGACACGGGGGGCCGCTCCGTAGAGTAGAGGATTCCTAGAGGAGAGAAATGGGGTGAGCGTAGGAGAGAGAGGGGGGAGGGGACGCGCATGCGCTGTGGTGGTGTGGGACGCGGGAAGGAGGGACGGACTAAGCCCCCCTCCAAACACATGCAAGCAAGATTAAGGAATGGGGTCAACCTGGGCGACAGACACCACCTGCCTAGCCATTGCTAAGCAGCCTCTCTGTGCTCTCGGCCATGACTCATGGAATGGGGTCAACCTGGGCGACAGACACCACCTGCCTAGCCATTGCTAAGCAGCCTCTCTGTGCTCTGGGCCATGACTCTGATGACTGTGTTAGGGTTGACGGCCTTCATATTACTACAGTGTTCTGGTTCGCATAATGGGTGCTTCCCTACTTCATGAAAGTGGCCGGACGCGGGACGGGGGGACGCGGGAGGGACGGACAGAGCCCGAGCATAAGATGCTTCGCATCTAAAAAAAGACAGACGAGGCGAGCAGTTCTACTTGCTTCGCAGCAGGTTAAAGCTAAGCTAAGCTAGCTGCCTCGTGGCTAAGTGAGCGGGTGATGCTCCAGCGGTACGGAGGGCATGACTCGAATCTTCTCAGGGCTTTTTAGTGCCACGGCCATGTAGTCTTTGTTTCTCTATTTTTTTTTTGCACGCCGCGAAAGTTCGTTCACTACAGTACGCGTTTGCCCACTGCCAGCGTGCACATCTAAACAACAATCACATGTTTTTCATAGTCGACAACGTGGAACATCGATAAGCGTGATTAACGAACTTCTCTCCTTTGATTACGTTCGATTTTCGAAGTGCCTGTCCAGCGGGGAGATCTTTTTCAAGCGGTACATAGCGAAGCGCTGCGCGAGAGCTCTGCACGCACACGGAAGCGAGCGGCAGCGCGGTGGAGAGAAGGGAAGAAGAGTGGCGCTTACCCCCAGTTTCTACCTTTTTGCGAGGCTCAGCAAGCGCAGCGCGAAAGAGCTGCACGTGCACGGAATCGAGTGGAAGCGCGGAGGAGAGAAGAGAAAACGCGCAACGTATATTCCCAGTTTCTATTTTTCCGCCAGAGATGGCGCTGCCTGTCAAGAGTCGCAGCGCCACTGAGCGATGCTTTGGGAGCCTATTGCCATTTTAGCCGTGTCACCACGAAGGAGTAACTATTGTTGACGCGCAGGACGCTCTGGATTAAGATATATAGAAGGGGCCTCCAACAAACCTCAAGCAGCGGGCCGCAGTAACGAAATTTAGTCCCACAAACGCTGGGAAGACGGTGAATATGATGGATTCCGGGGGGGGGGGGGGCAGATAGTTTGAATCAAAATGTCACCAAAATGTTGCCTCTTGTAAGAATAAAGAAATCCTTTCCTGCATGGGTCATTTTAGCAGGGTATTTGACGTCAGGTCTCGGAAAACATATGGATACTGATTTTCAGAATCACTAAAATCTGGACGTCAATTGTGAAATATAAAGTTATCGTTTCACGGTGACGTTGTAACTTATCATGAGCGCATGGGGTGCCTCGCGCACACGCACAAAACACTTGAGACCAGTCCCGTCTCTATAGGTTGCCTGAACAAAAAGATATTATACGTAGTAGGCGAGAAAACTATGCGAATACTATTTAGCAAACTCGCAAGACAATTCTGTCTGAAGGCGTGGGCCGCCAGCAAGGAGTCCGCGGGCCGCTTGTTTTGTCCAGGCAATGCGCTATATTCTTAGAACAAAAGGCATCTACTAATTTGGGCTGCTAGGGTACGTCGATCAGCGGGGGGTGCATCCCCCCAGTGGATAAGTAAGTGCGGGCAGAGAGCACCCTTGATTCACTCCTTTGACCACTCTGACCTCAAAGTTGGTCTGATG
>JALIZH010007113.1:0-12116 GCA_030522465.1 Rhipicephalus appendiculatus
CATTCACTTCGTGGATATGGCGTGATTTTTTTTAGAACACTGCCAGGTCATAAAAACAATACCGCGACATGCCTGCGGCATAGGTCATGAAACCGTTTCACGACGCATACCAGCACAGCCTATGGTATGGTACACTCTTAAAAAAAAGAGTCGGCATGTTCATTAACTCAGTACTGACCGTTTACTTGTCACAAAAAACACTACCCCCGTAGTAAGTGAAGGTATTAAGATGTCGTTTAGTGAAATCCGCCACCTCGTTAGCTAGTGAAGAGCACCATCTGAAGCTGTTGTTTCTTTTGACTATGTTGTTTGTAACCGTTCTTATATGTGACGTGTACATTGTCATACCAAGTTGATTCTGCTACGAAAGAATATATAAGAATAAATAAAAAATGAAACGCTATACCGTTGTCCCGTTACCCTAATCAATAATCGCTTCATGTAATTAAGTACACATTGCAAGAAGTCCAACAAATACAGGAATGAACCACAAACAAGCACACATAAAGTTTCAAGAAGTCACATGTACGCGACTTTCTGTTCCGCGTTTCATCTACACTAACAACAGCTCGACGCCTATTTATGTGCCTACTTTCGGATAACACACCTTCAACGGTTAGCAGTCATATATCATAAAGGAATGATTAATGTTTTGTGCCCAGTATCTCGCTCCTCCTATTACTGTGTGCCAACGCGTAGCACGATCCTGTTATTGTAACATAATCAAGAAAATTAAACCTTGTCTACATTTTGTGTAAGGCTGTCAGGATTGCAAAATCATATACTACGGCATCTACGAAGCATCTGAACACACAGGTGACTTAGTAGTTACCTAGTGAAAACACCAGGAAAGTCTCCCAGGTTAGTAACGACAAATTTACAAGCTTTAGTAGCTGCTGACTGGTAAAGAGATGCCAAGAAGGTAGTAAAAGACGCCCGAAGCGGGTAAATGCACATATTTACTAACTGTTTGCCAACTTTTTTTTGTAATAGTGTATGCGCGGATGCGACAGATGTGATTCAGAGTATATCAACCCAGGACAGAGGAAATAGCCATTGATAGCTTTGAATATAGCTCAAGTAGATTTAACAAGACAAAGACATACCGTTTGTTACAGTTGTAGATTTTGTTGTAAAAAAACAAAAAAAAACAACAAAAACCTGGTGAAGCTTGCACTAAGACGTGCAAGGTTTAAAACAAGTTGCATGATTCTGAGGTCTAATCTGTTACCTTCTAGGTACATTCTAAGCTTTAGCTAGGTGATGCTATGTTGTTTCTAGGTTGCTTTCAGCGCAGAGAGATTCGAGTTAATCACAGACAGTCAGAGACACGAATGACCAAACTCGAGCGACAGAAACTCAAGCTGAAACCGAGCGTTCGCAAATCCATAGATCTACGGGCACGTCTTCGTCAGTGTTTCCAGCTAATTTTTAGAAAAAACCCCCTGTCACGACCAAAATTACCCTACTTAGCCCTACATATTTTTTGTTACCCTACATTTTACTCTGCGCCTAAAAATAGCACAGTGTCACAACAAGAAGGCACAGGCTACACTTCTACGACATGCAGGCGTGTGGTGGCGTGAAATCGGTAGCGACCTCAGCGTTTTCAAGATAAGTTTGGAAGAAAAAGCTAAAGAACGTGAAAGACAGCAGATGGGAAAAGCAAGCGTTCCGGCATTCGTTCGGGGAAAGCAGTGACTCGCAGTTACGGAAAAAAAAACGCCAGGGCTGCGCTAAAAGCGCAGTACCATCACAGCGAAAGCTGCAAAAGCGGCATTTCTAGAACCCGTTGTAAACTTTGTCGGGGTTCCTAATGCAAGGTACGCACTGCGCCATAAATCATAATTTTCGTCAAGTTGGCAAGCACCCACCACGCCATTTTTCTTCATTCTATTGAGAAACGAGTTACCCTCTACGCATTTGCAGAAGGCATTATTTGTTTGTGGCGACACACTGCGCGTTTTTTGTGACAAGTAAACGGTCAGTACTGAGTTAGTGAACATGCCGACTCTTTTCCTTAAGAGTGTACCATACCATAGGCTGTGCTGGTATGCGTCGTTAAACGGTTTCATGACCTATGCCGCAGGCATGTCGCGGTATTGTTTTTATGACCTGGCAGTGTTCTAAAAAAATCACGCCATATCCACGAAGTGAATGATGCTGAGTGGGCGAAGCTCCGGAGGTAATCTGGTAAACCGTCAATCATCCGTAAATTTTGCCCCACTCGATCATAATACAAAGACCTGACACACAAACGCCGGGGTGTGGTGTGATTATACATACAGCATATACACAATGTTTCATTATTTACATATTGATAAAGTATATACACAATGTTGTATTATTTACATATGAGGTAGATGATGATTTTGTTCAAAAGCTCTACGGACGACAAGGAGGGGGTTCCCCTGATTTTGTTTTCGTCATATATGACGTTTAGCTCAGGAGAACGTTTGCTTGTCGGCGTTGCCGTTTTGCCTTTCGAGGGCGAGAGCGCGTTCGCGATCGTTTTCATCCATGGCAGAAAGTCAGCGTCATCGTCATCGTTATCACGTGTAGTGGGCACATTCCACTATACGGTGGCTACGACGCACAACGCGGGACTAACCCATGCCATAAGGAGCTTCGCCCCTAAATCTGCGCTACCTTATAAACGGTTGATGGAAGAACACACGAGAATGGGCAGGTGGTCCTCGTCTGTTGCTCCCTTGTTCCGTGTTTTTTCGGGTAGAGTCTTGACAGCGATCTAGCTTCCATGCACATTGAAGTCACCTGGCAATCATGTTCGACATACACTCATACCTTCCTATGTTGGTACTCACTAAGCTAACGAGGCTACAGCGAGAACCCCCAGACGTAGGCGGCTAGATAAAAAAGAAACGATTGATCTTCCCACCGGTGCTCCTGTGCGTGCAGTGCCTGCAGGCGGCACGTATCTCAACTGCCTTAAAAGAAGGGAGTCGATAAGGCGCAGCTAAAATTAGCGCACATGTGGCGCACCGAGTCTGTACGAGGCTCCCTAAGAAGATTCTACTCGTACCGAGCAAACGCTACACGCGTACAATAAACACTGACATCGTGGTCGCTTTGGTGAACGGAGCAGAGGACACTCTACGAAAAGGAATCGCTGGTTGCCCATGCTACTCATTTTCTCAGCTTTAACATAGTGGCGCTGTACTTAGCGCTGGTCGAGTGTACTAGAGCAGGAGGGAATGCTCGTAACAGCCACAGCACCAATTCACAAAAAGGGAAGCCAAAAGTGTGCAAAGCCGCTGATGGCGTTGTGATTTTTAGCCTGCCATGTGTTTTCATTTAGATGCGCGTGGAAATACGAAAGTTCTGCAACTAAGAGGAAGATGTTGCTGCCGCCATATCGATTGTTAAAAAAAACTGTCGATATTTTTCTGTTATTTGTTCTGTGTATGGGTGCCCCGTTGTGATGCAGAACTATCGGTAGATGGACTATCGACAGTATCGATAGTTTAAGAAAGAACTATCGATACTATCGATAGTCCATTTAACGATAGTTTTGCATCTCTAGCGCTCACGCGAAGACGATAAATGAGGCTGTAAAGGGCTATCAGGTGTGGACAAGTTTTGAAGTGAGAGAAACTCGGAGCAAAGAGAGTGAGGTTCGAAGAGGAGTTAGGGAATACGAGAGAACGTAGATGGGCAGAGAAGGAGTACCGGTATTTGTATAGGTAGAGCGCTGAATCACAGTGGTGAAAAAAAATCCACGCACCTCCACGATCATGACGAGTGGACGAAGCTCTGGGTATCGTGTCGGTGAGTAGCCGTACGTTACCCGAGCTTTCCTGGTATAATGTAAATTGGGTGACATAAAGTGTATATTGAAATCTTAATCTATTTCACCCTCAGTCGTATTAGGCAATTCAAGGACGATTTAGAAAATTGCTGGAGTGGAGGAAATCCCCTAAAGTGAATACATGAACCAGCCATCTTACCGGTGGCCAGATACCATTTTAATATGGGTAATTTGTTGGGACGTATAATGCTCGACGTGTGCCTTTGTGTTACAGGTTTCCATGAGAAGCCTGAACATCTAGGCACATTTTAGTAGGGATCAACGCATCAATACTCTTCTCGGTCGGTTATTTTTCGCGGGGGAACAGCGATCTCTTAGCTTATAATTAGCCTGTGCCCAGTTCAAGTCTATTCTAAAACATTTTTTTTTGTGTCTCACATATGTTTAGACTATGCCAACGGTTCTATACCGTGACCACAACGGAAGATAAGGCTAGGTCCTGAGGAGCTTCGCCCCTAAAAGAACGAGGATACTGAACAGCAAGTGTACGGCTCACAGTGTAAGCGATATGGCACGAAAAAGCGGTAAGCGAAGACAGAGAGGCGAAGAAGATTTATTGGATAGCAGCGATGGATAACAAAAAGTCACAGTTTCGCCACAAGGCGAAGCAATGAATGCGATAGCAACAAATTGGAATGTCAAGCGACGAATGGCAAGCAGGTCTAAACTTTCAGCGCGCTGCTCACGCACACATGACGCACGAAAACAACACGCACAGGACGAGAGCGAACTAACAACATTAACAGCTCGACACTTAACGCACTGCTCAAACAAAAAACCACGCTCGAAACGTATTCACAGGTACAGACGAGCGCGAACTAACAAGTGCCACAGTTATTACTTCGCTGTGCTTGAAAAGCGTGCTCTTTTCGCAAACGGGAGGACTGCAGCGAGCGAAGTGACCTTCGTGCCCTCGGTAACTACAACGCAATCGTTCCGGCGAAAGCCTAAGGCGTACTATTCGCCCGACCGCGAGATAAGCGCGCGCGCGCACGGGCGTCTACCCCCCCCCCCCCCCCACCTGGCAAAGTATGCGCCGGAGAGGAGCGCCTGAGAGCGCGCGTCGCGACGATGGGGGCGCCGAGCTAGGCCCCGCCGAGCGCGCCCTTTGCGACATCTCGCTGGTAATGCTGAAAACACGCTGGAAACACGATGTATATAAATAGCTCGCCGTTTGAACGTTGAAGGACGTGCGCTTTCGTGGCTCAGCGGTTAGCGCCGCCCGCTGCCAAGCGACAGGTCCCTCGTTCGATGCGGCGTGTCGGAAACGTTTTTCTGAATTATTTTTCTTTGTGGCTTTTATAAATATATAGATACATATACGGGACATGACGGCGACGCCGACGGCGAAAACCAGCCGATAGTGTCCATATAATTGCTATCGCAAAAAAACGGCTCTGAGTAACTACCGGAAGGGCGAAAACAATAAAACGAGTGAGACATTTTATGACAATTATAGGAAGCGAGCCACTTTACTGTGTGAAGAGAGGTCGGGGGCCTTAGAACGCGTAGGTATAAAGTGACATTCAGTAAATAAAAAAAGTAGATGCTGCTTGGAAGCTAAGGTAACGACGGAACATGTGATTTAATGTGGAGATATGCCCCCAGGTGTATGTGTTGGCACGAGACTTCATCAAGCTTTGGGTTTTAGGGAAAACAACCGAAAGCTGAACACAACACGTCCGGACAAGAAGTCAGTAACATTCGGTTAGACTATCGGTGGGATAAAGGTGGACAGACACGAGAAAAGTCAATAGTGAAAAAAAAATAAGGTCATTATGCCGTAAGGGACATAGAACTGGGCTCTGAGTTTGTTTTTTCTGTAGTAAGGTCGGCTTAATCAGAAACAAGGCATTAGGCCAACATTTATAAAATGTTTTTTTCTTTTTTTGTCGGACCTGGCGGCGCACATGTGACCAGCCCGTTAAAAAGGCGACGCTCGTAAAATACATCCATTCATCTGTCCATCCACTGCGAATCTCCAAGACTATTGTTTCTTGGAGGCGGTACCCCTACATTTGACCGAGCAGAAGGAGATGACCTGTTTCTTCAAGAACACGAATGTCTTGTACTCAGAAAGCAAGAAAGGGCAGGAACCGGAAGATGGACGCTTGAGATGAAAAAATCCGTAAACAGGTGTTGTCGTGGGGTCGACCCGACGTTTGGACAAGTGGAATTGTCTTCTTCAAGGCTAGAACTCATTTCCTTAGCGCTAGCGTCTATATGCTTCGTACCCTTTTCTCTCATCAAAATGAAGGAGGGGGGAGAGGATAACTGTGCATGCGGGGGGGTGCAGGTGGGGGGGGAGAGGCCGCCGTGAACAGCCAGGCGCGTGAACTCGTTCTCTGCCTCGCGCCTCGAGCTATCGCATGAGCTGCGCGAGAGGCGCGGCGCGGTGGCTAGTAAATGATGATAGTGATGATGAAGGGCAATGATGATGACGCTACAGATTACCCCCCCCCCCCTGCAGAAATGAACCCGAAATGAAAAAATTATGGGGGCAGAAACCTGGAGACTTACAGAGAGGGTTCAACTTAAACTGGAGGACGACGCAGCGAGCGATGGAAAGGAAAATGATAGGTGTAACCTTAAGAGACAGGAAGAGAGCAGAGTGGGTCAGGGAACAAACGGGGGTTAAGGATATCATAGTTGCAATCAAGAAGCAATGGATATGGGCCGGGCACGTAGCACGTCGGCAGGATAACCGCTGGTCATTAAGGGTAACTGACTGTATTCCAAGAGATGGCAAACGCGTGAGGGGGGAGACAGAAAATTAGGTGGGTAGATGAGATTAAGAAGTTTGCAGGAATAACGTGGCAGCAGAAAGCACAGGATCGGGTTGATTGGCGAAACATGGGAGAGGCCTTCGCCCTACAGTGGGCGTGGATAGGCTGATGATGATCATGATATACAAATGTTCCTAACGCGAAACCAAGTGTCCGTGGGCAGTCCAGGTCGTCAACGTGAAGGGGCCATCGGGAGCCAATGGGTCTCTGGTGGGCGGCTCTCGGAGTTGCACAGCGGACGTCGACGACTTGGTGGGATCGTTCGAGAGCGCACCAGGCGGCGTGAGTGGACGCGGCTGAGAAAAAGTGTCCGCAGATGTGTCGGTGTGCTGGTGTGCCCTGCGGTGTCGGTACAACGCCAACCTCGGCGTTGTAGGGCGTTCGGTGTGCTGGCCCGGGTACAGAGGTCCACGGATGCGGCGACGTCGGTCTCGAACACCCGCACCACGTCCACAGCGCGTATTGAGGTGCAAGGCAAGTGGATCGCCAGTGCGTCGAGTAGAAGTAGACGCTGGAGTCGTCTCAAATGCCATGCATGGCCTCCGAGATGACGGGCGCGCGGCGGGTTTCTCTCCGGCCGTCCCAATCGCCGCGCTCCCCAGCAAAAAACGTACATCGCGTCGCGCGCCCGGCGACCGCGAGATGGCGCATTCACTTGGGATTCCGGCGGCAGCGGAGACCGCGGCAGAAAGCAGAGCGCGCGGGATTACAGCGTGCGCATGTTTTTTTTCTTTGCGGTGCCGTAATCTTCGTGCAGTACTTACTGCGTAGATTCGTTGTGCTTCGTTCTGTGCATAGTTCCTATTTTTACTTTACATTTTAGTTGTACTTATGGTATTGTATTCATGCAGCACTGAGCTGTCTTATGCGAATAATGCTTTTCTTACGACTTTGCATTTTTTGTTTTATTTAATTTCCTCGCATGCATTGCAGTGCAATGATCGTTGCGCAGTGTTTACCAACAGATTTTCGTGCGTGATTTTTTCATGATCTTAGTTTTCGCTTCAGTTTTACGATGTATATTGACTGCATGAAGGCCACAATCTGCCACTTCACTCTGTGCGGATAATGCTTCCTTTATGCCGATGTCACTTTTTTACTTCTTTACGCTGCTGTGACGGCATTAACCTGTTATACAATGCCTGTAAAGCATTCCGTTAGAAGGAAGTGCCTGCAAGTTGTCAATAAAGGAAATATAAACAAAGTGTTCCTAATGGAAAATTTGAGTGCTGCTGTACGTGTGTTTTCATTTCGCTATATGTTGTTACACCGAAAGGAAAATGCACAATGGAAGCAAGCACCGATACCTGCTTTTTGCGATACTGCTTCCAAATGGACTGCTTCCGTCGCAGGCCTTACATCTAGCTAACAACATTATCAACATATCTATTGTGGGATCGGGGCCAGTGGCCGGCCGAAGCCCCTCAGAGAAGACGTAGGCGACAAGAAAAACGCGTTTAATTTATAAATGACCGGCAACGACCGATCGTTCTTTAGCGGCAGGGCGAGCGCGAGCCCCGGGCGTCATCACGCCCAGCCTCATCATCGTTCTTTTTTTTTCTCATTCACTAGTGCCCCCCATACTATACAGCCCTCCAAATTTCGAAGTATAGTAAGTTTCTAGCAAATGCGGATCTCTTGCAGAGCCATCGCTTTTTTAATTGCTCTAATAAAGGCGGCGCAAATCTACAGCAAAAAAAAAAAAAAAATCCCATTTGAGAATCGATAGGCCCCGGCATTGACTTGGCCTCTCTTGACCAGACATTTCCAAATCAGCGCGAGGTTAATAAAAGCGCAAAACCATTTTTTTTTCCTCGCCGCATGCAAGCTGCGCCAACAGCGCGGCAGCTTTTTCTATCCCAAGTAAGTGCGCCGCGGTGCGGAGAAAAGAGCGGGCCACGCCCACCTCGGGAAATACGCTTTCTCCGTGCGATTGGGACGGCCGGAGAAAAACCCGCCGCGCGCCCGCCATCTCGGAGGCCATGGGCCATGCTTGCACCGCGTGGCAGCGTAAGAGAGCTGGTGCAAAAATGCCGCTGTGTTCGGTGCCGAGGGCGACGGCGTCGTCGACGAGGTGACACGGGTGGTAGACATACGGTGCGACATGGCGTCGTCACCGTTGTAACGCCCTCAACGCGCACCGTCACTGATCGCTATCCGCTCCCTCACATTCACGACTTCTTCTGCCAACTCGCGGGAGCGGTGATAATCAGCAAAATAGATTTGGTAAAGGCCTACCACCAGATTCCGGTTGAGCCAGCGGACATCCCCAAGACTGCGATTGTGACGCCATTTGGGCTTTTCGAGTACGTGCGCATGCCTTTCGGGTTGCGAAATGCTGCTCAGACATTCCAAAGGTTTATCAACGAAGTAACCCGGGGATTACCATTCGTAATCGGATATCTCGACGACCTCCTGGTAGCTAGTGTTTCCCCCGAACAGCATTGCAGCCATTTGCATCTGCTATTTTCTCGGCTCCAGGAGCACGGCCTTCTCATCAACCCCGCGATGTGTGTCTTTGGTGTCGAAGACATTGAATTCCTCAGACACCGTGTGACTAGCGAGGGCATCAAGTCGTTGGACAAGCCCTGCGCGACTTCCCTCGCCCAACATCCATCCGAAAGCTCCGCGAATTCCTTGGGCTGCTCAACTTCCACCGCCGTTTTCTTCCCAACATCGCCCGCATCATCATACCGCTCACCGACCTACTTAAGACCACGAAAGCTCCGTCCTCGCCACTGACTTGGACGTCTGACGCCGAAGCTTCCTTCCAAGCTGCTAAAAACGCATTGGCAGACGCCACACTGCTGGTGCATCCTCTGCACGTTGCACCAATGCGCCTTATCACCGATGCATCTAGTGCGGCTGTCGGCGCGGTTTTACAGCAGTTGCAACGCAACTCCTGGTATCCACACCGGTTTTTCTCGCAGAAACTGAAACCTGCAGAAACGCGCTACAGCACGTTCGGTCGTGAGCTGCTGGCGGTATACTTAGGCATTCGAAATTTCCGACACCTGCTGGAGGGCTGAAGCTTTCATGTCCTCACGGACCACAAGCCTTTGACATTCGCTTTTCGCGGTAACCAGGACACTTATACCGCACGAGAGATACGGCACCTCAACTTTATCTCTGAATTCACCGTGGACGTTCGATACATTGAAGGCCCGGTCAACGCGGCCGCAGACGCCCTCTCCCGTATCGACGCGATATCGGCGCCCGCACTGGACTTCGAAGAAATCGCCGCGGCGCAGCTTACAGACGTCGAACTTCGGTACATGCGCTCATCCACCACGTCACTGGCGCTGACCGATGTTCCCCTTCCATTTTCTTCGGGCACCATCACTTGCGACGTGTCACGAGGCCGAACACGACCATTTGTCCCTCTCGCACTCCGCCG
Organism: Rhipicephalus appendiculatus; assembly: GCA_030522465.1. Lineage (NCBI taxonomy): Eukaryota > Metazoa > Arthropoda > Arachnida > Ixodida > Ixodidae > Rhipicephalus > Rhipicephalus appendiculatus. Next base: position 10,013 of record JALIZH010007113.1, read on the forward strand.
TCACATATTCAACAAGCTCCACGGCGCCAGTCATCCCGGAGTTCCTGCTACGCAGCGTCTCATTACGACCCGCTTTGTGTGGCCGAGTGTAAACCCGACGTGCGGCGCTGGGCGCGTGAATGCCTTCACCGGCAACGCTCCAAGGCAACACGACACACGAAATCACCACTTCACTCATTTCGTCCACCCGATGCTCGATTCGACCACGTTCACATTGACATCGTTGGCCCACTCCCACCATCTCGAGGTGCTCGCTACATCCTCACTTGCGTGGACCGATATACCCGCTGGCCTGAAGCGTTTCCTCTCACCGACATAACGGCATTTACCGTGGCTTCAGCGTTTGTCGGTGGCTGAATCTCACGCTTCGGTTGTCCCAGTGTTGTTACCACCGATCGCGGCCGACAGTTTGAATGCGATCTCTTCCGCGAACTGACATGCATGCTTGGAGTCCGCCATATTCATACTACCGCGTACCACCCATCGGTAAATGGCATGGTTGAACGTCTTCATCGTCAACTTAAAGCCGCCTTGATGGCCCGCCAGGCTCGTTCGTCTTGGGCTGAAGACCTTCCTCTCGTCCTCCTTGGCGTGCGCTCGTCTTTCAAGGAAGACCTCGGCTGCACAGCTGCGGAGTTGGTCTATGGTACAACATTGCGTATGCCTGGCGAATTTTTCGCGCCGGCTACTGTCGCCATGCCCGATCCAGACAGTTAGGTTCAACAACCTGTTTCCTCTTCTCACGCCTGCGCGTCCTTGCCCTTGTCGAGATGCATCGTCGACTGACGTTTTTGTCAGCAAGGACATGGCCACCGCGAGCCACGTTTTCGTCCGGCGTGAAGGTATCCGACCGTCCCTTATGCTTCCTTATGACGGCCCCTTCAAAGTGCTCAGCCGGACTGAAAAAACTGTCACCATCGAGCTCAACGGACGTGTAGAAGTCGTAGCGATTGACAGAGTCAAACCCGCCTACCTAGCGACCGCGCCAGCGTTAGGTGCTTTTAACCTCTTTGCCGCCGCTGAAGAACAGGATTTAACCGATCGCCTGACATCAAATACTGTTTCTTGGGCGCCAATGCATCACTGCCCTTCTCATAAAAATTGGGGGACCCTTAAGCTTCACCTTTAAGAGTTGAACGCGATAGCGATATCCCGTCCCTAGTGCGTACTTCAATCACTTAGTGCATACTATGTAACGGGTAGTATGGTTTAAACCAGGAGAAATTACGTGCGGCAAATGTGGGAAATGTTTTCGAACTTGCTTATGCACCCACTACGTGGTGTTAAGGGAATACGCGCAGTAAGGTGTGTGCCGTTTGTATTGGGTGGCTGGCTTTAAACTATGGAATCGTTATGATAGTCACATATTCTGACGCCCGATGGCAATTTACGCTTGTACCACGCAATATTCCTGGGATATTACATGGTATATTGCGACGCCTATATAAAGGACGCTTGCGTTTGCGAAGCATGGAAGTTATTTTCACTGCATTTCCAAGCAGAGGAAGTTATTGTCACAGTATATCCAAGCAGAGGTTACTTGACGTGCTTAATGATATGAAAAAAGTTCTAGAGTAGGCAGCTTTGCATCAGTGTGACACTAATGTGTTTTGTGTATGTGATCTTGCTGTACCTTTTGCACCACTGCAATAAAGAAAAAAAAAAAGAGGCGTGGCTGTGTGGTAGAACACCTGCTTGCCACGCAGACGACCCGGGTTCGATCCTCACTCGGACCGAAACTTTTTTTTATTTATTTTATTTGTATCTTTCTCGATTTTTCGGTCATGGACAAGATGATTTTTCGGTCGTGGACAAGGTGATGATTTTTCGCTCACAACCAACGACGCCGACGCCGGAATTTCTGCGAAACGAGCTCTTTAACGCTGTCGCGTTAAAAGGGGGGAGCTCTCTAGCGGCCATCGTCATCTTCATCGGCCGCCTACAAATTATGGCGCGCTCAGGCGCATGTGCCTCGCTCCTCGTGCGGCGCGCTGCGAGGTTAGAAAAAGAAAATAAAGAATAGTCTTCTGCTTCTGCCATCGGCCTGTACGGTTCCCTGGTCTTTCGCTCGCCGCCACACGCACTGTTATAGAGGACCTAACCT